>JADZMA010001178.1:0-24124 GCA_020796225.1 Arion vulgaris
TTTTTCCCACCTGTGATGCTTTTGTGGTTCCATTGCTGACGTTCCAGAATCCTATTCTAGTTTATTTTTGACATCCAGCAGACTTGAATTCAGCGTGGGCTTCCTTGGCTTTCACCCATACTGTTCATGCTGACAGTGGTATTCTGTCTCAAGACCGCTGGACATCGAGAGCATTTTTTTCCCTTTGAAGTTTCTGTAACATTTTTTCTTTTTTATGGGGCAGAGTTGTTAGCACTGCGCCAAACCCCCAACCTGGAGGACCAGGAGGCCACATTTAGTCTGACCTCTCACCTTGGACCTGTCCGGCATGGGTAACCCTTCCAGGAACAGAACGTCCTGCCGCATAGCTTTCTGGATCACAATTAGCAAACAATTTAATATATTATATGTCATACTTAGAGAACAGTACTAGAGTTATAAAGATTTAAACTACTCGACATTGAGTGCTGAATTGGAATTGCAAAATAAATGCATCCAGAGGTAAAAATAATACAGAGCGAAAGGGTTAAGGTGGCTCAGTTCTATATCTTTCCCTTTCATAACCTAGCGAGTGAGGCACTGTTTGTAGCGGGAGTGGCATGAATAAGGAGTCCATCACTGTATCTTATGATTACTAGAACTGGGAACGGATCCTACTATCATTTGATTGTGAAGCAAGTGCTCTACTCACTTAACAACTGTTGACTTAATTGGGGCATTATGGTAGGCCAAGTGACCATACCAAAATAAGAAGAATGGAGACAAATCACCAAACTGCAGATCACAAAGACCTCTACCACCAAATGCCACACAAAGAACAAATACTTATACACACACTCTGATCAGGGCACAACAGATCGAGGTCTTATGTATAGAAAACTTAAGATTGGTAAGACAGACCATGGCCCCAGGCAACATAAAGCAGACTAGCTCAGATAGGAAAACCAAAATTCCTACAAATACCTACCCATCTCTTTAGCGATTTTTGGCCATTATCTTAATCCCCGTGAAACACAAACTTCAACTTCAGGTCGGTCAGGTTTCCAAAGTTTTGTTTTTTTTTGTAGACTGGGTATGGCCACATGTTGCTTCTCAGCTCTCCCAGAAAAGAACAGTCGTATAGGACATGTCCTGGTGTCTGTTCCACCTGTTGACACTGGCAGAGAGCTGTTGACTTATTCTAAGTGTATGTAAGTGTCTGTTCATTCCTTTCATTCGCTTGAATTATTGTCTATATATTTAATGTTGTCTCGAATGAACTTCACTGTCTTTTGTAGCTCACACAGAGGTCCGTATAGTTTTCTGTAAATGTCTGTTCAGTCTGCTGTTTGTTGGTATGAAGACTAAGTATAATGATCTGGTTTGTTCTGCTGAGATTTTTCCCTTTCCTTAGCCAAGACATCAGCACTCTATTTTGGACACAACCCATCTGACTGAACCCATTAAAGTAAAATGTACTTATATTTATATATATATATTTATATCATATTTAAATCTACAATTTATTTGATCAATTTAAGCCAATTTTTTGTAATCCGCTTGTCGTACGTGCGTAGGTCCTATTAAAACAAAGGGTCTAAGGGCAAAGGATTTACTTACTCCATTCGCCCGAGTGGTTACCGGGGTCCAAATTTGGGGGGTAAAGAATAGAACCACTGTGACCTGCCACGGATGTCGTAAGAGGCGACTAAGGAGGTTTGGCTGAAATCGGATGCACGTGTCCTAAACTTGTGTAGTTTAGGGGCCTACCAAACCAATGTGCAACGTATACACGTTCTTGGCAAAGATCAAACATATCACAAAAAGTAATTAAAACTGGTCTTAAAGAACGAACGCAAAGAAGAAGACTTACTTCATTGCACTAAGTTCCCCTTACAGCTCTGTCCCTGTCTGCGAAGATGGCATACCATCTGCTGAGGGCATTGCACAAGCTCCGTAGCTCCACCAACACTTCTAGGTATCTCATGAAAAATTGCACTTTTTCTGGATTTGAACCTACACTACAACCTTCAGAATGACAGGCAAACATCTTAATCACTTCTCCATTGAGACCCAATGAATTGTATGAACCAGGGTACTGTATTCATGTTCTCACACAAACCACTTAGATCACAATAAAAATTAACTTGGTTGATAAGAACAAACACAGAGAATACAATTTGATCAGTTGTTATTCTGTATTGAATGAGCCTTATAGTTAAAGGTGTTTCTTTTTTAACATTGAAAGGTGGAAGACAAATGATGGACTGAAGCAGCAGATATTGTTCATGTGTTACGGGAACGGATAGCATATCTCTCAGGTTAGTAATTTAAAGTTACATTTATATTAGAGTAAGAGGTATTTGTTATGTCTATAAGAAAAGAAGTCCAAGAAATTCAATGAAATCCTTTGGCATAGATGTCGCAACTGGGAGAATGTTGCTCAAGACAGATCAGCCTGGTGCACACTTCTTGACACAGTTCTGAATTGTGAGGAGGTAGACTGCACGGATGAAACAAAAACATAAAGGCAGTAAACCTCCCTGCAATGAATCTTTGCCCACACTGTACAAAAACATTTCAAGCCCACATTAGGCCACTAGTCATCTACGCACACACAGACAAACATAACGCAACTCACATTCCTTGGATGAAAATTGTGGTCATCACCCATGATGGACAAGCATCAAGAAAAGAAATCTGAAGGTGAAGGATTGATTTATTGTGCTTGGTTTCGAAGGCTTAGTCGCTTTCCGTAAATATTACATGCCACCTGATGCAAGTATTAAACATAACATAAATTCCATAGCTCCAGCAGTAATTCTAAAGGATCTTGAAAAAATGCACTGCAGACCATAAATGACGTTTTTAGTATGTCAAACCAAGGAAATGTTTACTTGAACATCATATGTACCATTATGTGACACGTTCTCAGCAGATATCGATAGTATTAGACTAATCACTGTTTTTTTAAAAAATATTCAAATTTATGTTTAAAAGTATACATATTTTTTTTCCGTTGCACACTATAAATTCAGGTGTAGCCATGGTGCAGAATATCATGTTTCAGACTGAATTTTGTGTGAAGGTTTGCTTTCCTTATCACCAGTGTCCCTCGCAGTTCAGGCGAGGTTGACTTTGACTTCAGACGTACTTGTAATTTAGATACACAAGTCAAGGATCAGAGTTACCTGTAGTCCAGCTGCATACTGTGTGCAGACCAAGTAAGAATTTTTGGCAGCTGGCCTCGAGCCTAGAATTTTCACGCGTAGTTGCGTGCACAGAGTGTTATCAACATTGCTTTTTGTGTGCCCCTTCCCTCGGTCTCCAGATGAGAGGTCATAGATTGTCTGGTACGGCTATGATATCGGAGGAACCTAAAATGGGCTGAAATGACATTCTTATTCATGGATAGTCTTTCCAAACAATGGAGTTTCAGGGTTGTGGATCCCAGTTGCTAACCAGATTGAGAGAGATGGGTGTCAATATTGGTACAACCTAAAGAGAACGACACACTTAATATGCATAAAGATGATTAAATCAACATTTAACTTTAGTGCCGCCTGGTGTCTAGGCTAAGGAGCAAAGAATAGTACTACTGCAACCTACATGGCATAAGAGGCGACTGATGTAGGAAGCTACCCTAATAAATAAAAAGCATCGCATAAATCGGATGTGCTGGCCTCCTTGTAGGCACATAACTGACATAATTGCTCTTAATCTCAGATCACATACAAATCAGAGTAGTTAACAAGGTCAATATGGAGCGTAAGAAGAAGAAGAACTGTAGTGTTGGCCTGCTGGATTTGTTGAGGTGGAGCACATATGGAAGTGTTTGGAAAGCAATGATGATAAGTCTCATATAATGAGGCAGATGAGGTCCAGCTATTTTATGTCTGAAGTCGGAGAAGCAATGCCTGTATGACGAGGGACACTGATAATAAAAAGCAGGCCTTCAGCAAAAATCAAGCATCATACCAGGTGCCCTGACTACGCCTGAACTCATAGCGGGTGAATTCAGAAGAAGAAGATCATCCAATGGGGAGTTATCATTCATTCATGATTTGTGTCGGTTTGTTTACTGATTTGTGGTTCAAAGTTGACACGCTAAAGCTGGATATGATCTTTTTACACTGTCAGGTGGACGAGACAGAAGAGGTGGTCCCATTTTGACCTTCCCATCTCATACACACCCAGAGAGGTTGAAATACGAAGATCTACGAAGACTTATGACATACTTAGCCAGCGTGCCAGGGTAAGTAGGACTTTATCCATATAAGTTCAAACACCTTATGAATAATAATAATAATAGCTGTCTATCGAAATGATAATGACAACAGTCTCGACATGTGCTGCTGCATCTTTCTGATGTGTGGAGTGACTGTAGTGTCCCAAACTCGAACACAATCCCCTACCACAGGTGTGACATACATGATCAGGTTTAGACATGTGGGTGTTGTGTGTTGTCTTTTCATGCAGCTTGCTTTCACTGAGTTTCAACAGCTCGACAATTCTCAGCTATGCAGGTTCCTCTTGTGTTGTTACAGCACCACATTTGGCAATCTTGCACAAGGGTTCCAAACATGATGTCTATATCAAGCATTTTAGAACACTTTAAGAGTGTCTTTAAAGCATTTTTTTCCCTGTCCACCAGCTGATCATCTGCCCCTTTCAAATATCACGTCTGAATACACTTGATTTCCTTGTACAGCTATTGTACCTTTGACTATTCACACACTTTCATTCTGGTTACATTCCACAGGCTCATGTCCCGTCCTACATCATTCATCATTAGCCTCTTTGTCTCAGAGACAATAGATCTTTCGTCACGAGGCATGTTCTGTGCTGAATCACAACGTTTCTGAGGCTGTAATGGCCTATTCTGGGGTGGCAATCCTTGCCATAGATGCTGCAGATAAACTGAGACTGGTTGATACATAGGTTGTTCTTCTGCTCTCTCTTGCCTCCACATGGGATGTTGTTTTCTTCTTTCTTTTGAGCCGCCCTTCTCTGCCGCGCCATGCTTGCCTGTCTTTGACCAGCGCTCCCAGTGTTATCATTATAGAGGACTATCATCATAGCACTCCCAGACCTGTCCATAGGTGCTCTGGTCTCCGCCTCAGCAAATCTAGCAGCGTTCAGTTGCCCAACACGCCAGTTCGATGTTGATTAATCAATCTCTTTGCATATTTAGTATGTGATCTTTTTGGCTGCACAATATGACACCCATCTCCTCAATCTGGTCTCAATCTGCTTTGTCTATGTCCCGTCCCACACCGGCCTATAAAATAGGTATTACAGACAGTAACAACAGGTTTTTTTATTTTTTAGTTACATTTTTTTGTAAGACCATGTTTGAAAAAAATCCACTATATTTAATTTGAATATGTGGTTGGGTTTATTGTTAAGTTTTTACTTTTAACGCCGAGTGGTTACTGGGCCCAAATTTGGGGTGTAAAGAATAGAACCACTGTTACCTGCCACGCATGTCATAAGAGGAGACTAAGGAGGTTTGGATGAAATCGGATGCATGTGTCCTAAATGTGTAGAAGTCATGTGTTTAAGAGGCCTACAAAACCAATGTGCAACGTATACACGTCTTGGTAAAATCAAACATATCACAAAAGTGATTCAAATTGGTCATAAGAACGAACACAAACAAGAAGAAGAGACTTATTTGACAAGTTTTGTGAAAATCTAGAAATATAGCATGGATGTAAGAAGAAATAGATATAAACCTTGTTTTATCAGTTATTGTTTTTGGACACATTAAAATATATATATTTTTGTTTTTTTGCTCTTCTCTTGCACTTCTATGATTAATTTCTCAATCCCTGAAATGCTGAATATAAAGAAAATATTTGTCAGAATGTTTAGTTGTATATATTTTCTGCAGGGATGAAGTACGAGAGAGAGGGTTTACAATGATCCTTGATATGAGAGGAACCAAGTGGGAAACTGTCAAACCTATACTCAAAGCCTTGCAGGTATTTCAATAATTGTTTCTTACACCAAGTGTCGGTTATCTTAACTTAGAACATAAGATGAATATCTATGTATGCGACCAAATAATCAACCTTGCAGGTCGAGCAAGTGCCACTTTTTGACAATCGTGAAAAGGTGTAAACTTGCGTGGTTCGGGCATGTGGTGAGACATAGCTCACTCTCTAAGACTATCATACATGGAACAGTTGAGGGTGGATGAAAGAAAGGAGGGCAGAGAAAATTTTGGTTTGACACCATCAAGAGCTGGTCGGGGCAGAGTTTCTCCTCACTCGCCCGAGGAGTTGAAGACAGAGATTCATGGCGTATTTTTTGTGCTGATGTCTCCACAGTGACACCCTTCACCTAACGGATTATGGGCTTATTATTATTATTATTATTATTATTATTATTTTAATGTTAACTCATCATCCGGGGTCATCATGAACAGGTCTAAAGGTGAAGTATCATCTTCATTGCATGGGAATCTCCTCATTGATCTTACTCAGAACTTGCTCATGGACCTCACTCAGCATCTCCTTACTGACCTCACCCAGCACCTCATCATGGATCTCACTCACTGACTTCCTCATGGATATCACCCAGCACCTTATCATTGTTTGTATATATGTATTATCGATTGTTATGTACATATTATGTTTGTATTGACCAGACTGTTTCCTGGCAATATCAACATGGCATTCATCATTAAACCGGGGAAGTTCTGGGAAAAACAGCGGACAAGTTTAGGTAGTTCCAAGTATAACTTTGAAGTAAGTCTTCGTTGTCCTGCTAATATCAAAACTTATTTCTTCACAAGTTACATGAACTTATGCATATAAGTAGCTGTCCACGCAAAGGGTGGACCATCAGAGAAAACACGGCGATGAAAAACAAATGTTTATAAAGCCACACAAAAGCCCATTCTAGAAATCACTTCTTATCCTGTGAGATAAAACAAGATTAGAGAAAAGAAGATTGTAGACATCAGGAGACTCACCTGAAACAAACTTGACTGAGAAAGGCAAGAAATATTACACTTAGTTTCATAGAAGAAATTGAGTTAGTTACCCAGGAACAACTAAACAAATTAACCAGGAACATTCAAGTAATAGCATGTCTCTTATGGGAAAGTTGCTTTCATCACAGTCTAAAAAATCTCTGTCTCTAGTAAGTTCTCCCACCTCTTCCAGCGCCATGTTCATGGTTTCTTTGATGTCCTGCTCACCTTCGCTTGGTCGCCTCCTGCCTTGTACTCCAGGAACCATGCTTTCCATTACCGTTCTTTTTCAAACCAGGAACATTAAACAACTAAAAACAGTATGGAATTTAACTGATAGGAAAACGAAGATCAAAGAGCATGCATATTCCCAGAGGCAACGTATGGGTGTGAAACATGGACATTGTACAAGTTACAGAAGAGTCCTTCATGTACAATAGACAGGAAATAGAACAAATAGAGCTATCCGGAAAGAACTCAAAATCAAAGAAAACTGACCATGCTATAAATAAGAATGAAAAAATTGAAGTATTTTGGACATGTCTGTTTGGGAGGTACACCTTTTTTCTCCCTTTGCTGTTTCCACTCAAGTGCTTGTCTCTCGATACTCAACTGTGTCTTCTGAGGGTATGCCCCACCCATCACCATTTTCTCATCTTAACCTAAGTCATCATGGGTTCCTGTTCTGCTTTTATCCACAGATCTGTGTTTGAAACTTTGTCATAACATCTCAGTTTATCTCATACCATCGTCAGTGAGAATACACTGAAGACATCTGTTGACAAAGATCTGAATCTTTTATTTTCTTTATTTAACATTCTTGTGACACGCAGGTTTCGACCATACAACAAGACAGATTTCACATTTGAGCTGAATATCCTGAGCTTTGTTTTCATGGAGTGTCATGATTTCCACACTGTGCAGGAGCACAAAGGCTTTCAGGCTTTCCTAATCCTGGCATTAATCTCTCATCTGTCTCTCTCTCAGATCACCAGTCAGACGATGTACCAGATTTCCCATAAATTCTATTCATGTGGAAATCTGATTCATGCAGCCTTAGCATTGGTGTGTTTACATCACATCTTTAGCTCCATTTGGAGCTCTGGCTTATCCTGCGATGTGCCGGTTTAAGCCAACGCTTACTGGGTTCTCTCCGTCAGCTTTGGCTGTCCCCAGCTGACCTGCAAGGCAGCTGGTTTATCTCATCATCTGTACCTCTTGATTTACAATCTCATCTGCGTTTAGGGGTCTACCAAACCAATGTGCAATGTATACATGTTCTTGGCAAAGATCAAACACATCACAAAGAGTGATTAAAATTGGTTGTAAAGAACAAACGCAAAGAAGAAGACTTCCTCATCTGTACACATCTAGCCTTTGAGAGAGATAAATACCAAAGGACTGTTAGGGAGGTAAAGTTCTTCTTCTTCTTTACCTTTCAACTCCCAATGGAGCACAGGTCTTCAACAAACTTAATGTTTGTTGAAGCTTTTTTAACTTAACTTTTCTACGGGGAGATGTAGCCAGCCCCACGCCGACCCTCCTCAGTCGCCTCTTATGACATGCTTGACAGGTATACATTGCTGCATATTCTTTCATGCCCAGGCAGCTAATGGACGAGTTCCTACCTTAGTCACGTCTTCTAACATGTTTTGTAGGTCACAGTATTACTATTCTTGGCTCCGATATGGGCCCCGGCAACACACAGGAGAGGTAAAGTTCTGCTCAGGACAATCTATGTGTTCTTCTTCTTCATTTCATTGTTCTTTCAATTTTAATCACTCTTGTGATATGTTGATCTTTGCCAAGAACGTGTATACGTTGCACATTGATTTGTAGGCCCCTAAACGCATAGACTTCTACACGTTTAGGACATATGCATCGGATTTCAGCCAAACCTCCTTAGTCGCCTCTTACGACATGTGTGCAGGTAACAGTGGTTCTATTCTTTACACCCCAATTTGGGCGGGTAACCACTCAAGTGAATGTGTGTTGATAATGATGAAGTGTGTGTGTGCGTTAACTGATATTATTTCTGACATTGTTAAAATAATGTTAATGTTGAAACTAACTGTGATCATTTCTTGACTTGATCAGACCAGCATGATATCACTAGACAACTTGAAGAAAGCTGTCGAACCTGGTCAGTTAACCAGAGAGTTTGATGGAATGTTGGAGTATGATCACGAACAATGGATTCAACTACGACTAGTAAGTAAAAAAGAAACAATTTTTCATGACTTATTGAACTAAATGTTCGCCTGAGTGATTACCGGGGCCCAAATTTGGGGTGTAAAGAATAGAATCACTGTTACCCCACGATGTCGAAGAGGCACATAAGAGGTTTGCTGAAATCGATGCACATGTCCTAAACGATAGAAGTCTATGCGTTAGGGCCTACCAAACCAATGTGCAACGTATACACGCTCTTGGCAAAGATCAAACTTATCGCAAAGAGTGATTAAAATTGGTCGTAAAGAACGAACATAAGAAGAAAAGAACTAAATGTTAAAGAGAACTGGCTGATAAACAATATACTATACAGAAAAATTACATACTTTGGTCACATCAAGCGTCACGATGGCCTGAAGAGAACAATATTAGAGGGCAGGGTCCCAAGAGCAGGGACAGGCCAAGAAGAAGATGGCTACAAGATATTAAAGAAACCATGAACATGACCATCGCAAGTGGCTGAACTGGCTAGAAACAGAGTGAATTTCAGATGTGCTGCAAAGAGAGCAACGTCCTATAAAGGATACGCACTTTGATGATGACTTGACTTATTCCTCTCTGCTTCTTGTGGAGCATAGGTCCTCAACTATTGTTCACCACTTTTCCCTAGCCTCTGGGTGTTTTTTTTATGGTCTCATAAGATAGTCCAGCACCCCTCAGTTCCTCAAGAAGACTCTGTCTCCAGGACTGTTTAGGATGTACCCATTTCCATTTTTCTTTTTGGTTCCACTTATGTGCTTGTCTAGTGACACTCGGCTGTGTCTTCCATAGGGTATGCTTGACTCATCACCATTTTTCCCTCTTAACCTGTGTCATCGTGGGTTCCTGTACTATTCTTATCCATTTTTCATACCTCAAGATATATTAGGTAATACAGTGTTAGGCCCTTATTTTTCATTAACTGCCAGCACATGATTGGTGATGTGGTCAAGATCATTCCGGCCACTGTTACTTCCCAGTGCTTTTTCTGGTACCAAAATTGAGGCTGGGTTGACCTGAGAGCTGTTACAGTCGGAAACACATATTCCACACTCTCTGTGGAATTGAACCTAGTGGAGGCACCTCAGAAGTGAGCTCACTAACAATGACACTATTGCGGTTCTAATGACTAATAAGCGCCCAGTAAGTATTTGTTTTTTTTTTTTTTTTTTAACTGCTCCAGTAGCACTTTTCAGCTCTTCGGCTCGGTGCCATGGACATCGTAACCTTCGGTTTGGTGCCATAACAATGCAAATCTGGTGAACCTGTGACTTTTCTGCCAGCCCGCGGAATTGAACTCACAGGAGCTTGTCACCGTAGTCCAACGCTCACGAACATGCTGGACAGGCGGGCATTTGTTGCTTAAGCGCTTGTGTGTTGCCAGGGCTCACAAGGGGAGCAAAGGACAGTAACACTGTGACCTACAATGCATGTCATAAGAGGCGACTTAAGTAGGGGCCTAGGGAAGCTACACTAGTAAATAAAAAGCATTGCAGAAATTTGATGTTGGCCTCTTTGCAGGTGCATAACTGGCACAACATACAATTGCTCTTAGGCTAAGATCACATACAAATCACACAGAGTGGTTAACAAGTGGTTGATATGGAGCTTTGGAAGAAGAGGAAGTTGTTTAGGAATAAAAGTACAGTAAAACGTCCTTCATACTTAGTTGATATTGGTGTCGATAGCGAAGTCAATAACATTTTTCACTAGTAACCACGCTCCAGGCTAATTCCGAGGTTCGAGAGGCTAACTTTGAAAAACAAAATTTAGGTGTCTACTTGGTACATGGTTGGAATACTTCTTCTTCCGCTCCATATCGACCACTTGTTAACCACTCTTTGTGATTTATACATAATCTGAGCCTAAGAGCGATTGTATGCTGTGCCAGTTATCCGCCTACACGTAGGCCATCACATTCCATTTCTGCACTGCTTTTTATTTACTAGGGTAGCTTCTCTATGGCCTACATCAGTCACATCTTACAACATGCCTTGTAGGTTGCAGTGGTACGATTCTTTGTTTCCCTTTCGGGCCCCGGCACTACAAGGGTGAGATTGGAATACAGATTTCCTGATCCTTTACTTGGGGATCTAAATTACAAGTACCTCAGAAGTCTGAGTAAGGTTTGTCTAAATATTGAAGGACACTGATGATAAGGAAAGTTAGTCTTCACACACGCCCTGCAATGCTGCGGGACCCGCAAGGGGAGCAAAGAGTAGCAGCACTGCGACCTACAAGGCATGTCGTAAGAGGCGACTAGGGTGGGGTTTGGCGTAGGGCTGGCTACCCTATCCAGTAGAAAATTTTAGCCACAAAATCCAACCAACCATGAACAAGTCACATAAAAATAAAATAAAGTCTGTGCCAACCAAGAGGAAAGGAAGCTCTTCTAGAAGAGTTTTGGCGATGCAGAAAAAACCGCAAGGAGTCTCAGAATTATCTTCCTTTCACCTGGGAAAAAAGCTCAGAATTGGCACCTGGAATGTTAGAAGTATGTATCAAATGGGAAAGACAACACAGGTTGTAAATGAGATGAAATTTCGGGGGATTGGCATTTTGGGGATTATGTGAAACTAGGTGGAATGGTGTAGGCAAACAACGTCTAAACACAGGAGAAACAATGCTGTTCTCAGGCCATTGGAAAAAAATCCCCCCTGGTGAAGGAGTGGCTTTAATGCTATCTAAAAAAAGCGGAGAAAGCACTAAAAAAAATGGGAAGCAGTGAGCCCAAAGGATAATCACAGCAACATTCAGAACCCCCAAAAAAAGTTTCGAATGTGACCCAGTGTTACCCCCTACCAATGAAAAAGAGGAAAAAGAAAAAGGGTTTTCAAAAAACTTAAAAATCTATGGGAATCAGGGGAAATGAACATCAAAATTCTGATGGGTAAATTCAATCCAAAAAAAGGTTCGGACAACAAAGGCTAAAAGGGAGATCAGGGGAAATACGGACAAAGGGATAATAAAACGAAAATGGAGAACTATTCACTAATTTCTGTGCACCCCGAATTCGTCATAGGTGGAAGTGTTTTTCCCACAAAAAAAGAATACATAAAGCAACCTGGGTATCACCAGATCACAGAACAGAAAATCAAATTGACCACATATGCATAAACAAAAAATTCAGGTCATCTCTACAAGATGTAAGGGCCCAAGGGCAGATGTGGGTTCGGATCCCTTTTTGCTGATAAGAAAAAATTAAACTAAAAGCAAAAGCTTTACATAACACCCCATAAACCCAAGACACCAATAAATGTAGGATCCTCAAAAGTCAAAAACAAAGGAACAGTTCACGGTCACAGTCCCCTAAAAAATTATGAGGTGTTGCGGAAATTAGAAAGATGAGGTGAGTGGGAAAAATCTGGCAGCAACCCAAAAAATATTGGAATAAAAACATGCACAGAGGTATTAGGAAAAAAGGGAAAGCGGAATCATAAGGCATGGATAACTCCAGAAATCTAAAGGAAATGAAGAAAGGAAAAAGGGAAAGCAGATTTAAATAATAGAAAAACTAGAACTCCCAAAAGCCATAGCCCAGGAAAAGTACCCAGAAGCTAGCAAGAAAGTGAAGAAAAAAAATAAAGTTAGATAAAAGACAATGCGTAGAAGATCTAGCAAGAGAAGCAGGGGTAGCTGCGGGAAAAGGGAAACCTCGGGGGATTTTTCCCAATATCACAAAAAGCTAGCAGGAAAATACAGACCACCCAAATGGGTTGACCCAAAAAAAATAGTAGTAAATTCCCACAATTTTTGGGGCCAAAAAAAGTTTGGATGGAATACTTCAAGGAACCCCTGAACAGACCGGCACCTACAAACCCCAGAAAACCCCAACCCCGGGCCCAAATTAACTTGGACATAAACGGGAGAAACCACCCAAAGGAGAAATTAAGAAAAAAATTTTTAAATTTTTTAAAAAGAGGGAAAAAAGGGCCCCGGCCCAGTTTGGTATTGGCAGGCGGGTTAAAGCCAACATAAACACATCCCCCCAGAAATACTGTATAAATTTTTGGAATCTGGGAGACCGAAGAAATACCAGCAAATTTGGAGAAAAAAGGATACCTGGTAAACTACCAAAAAAAGGGGCCCTTTTCAGAAGTGTTGAAAACTATAGGGGAATAATGCTGTTTCAGTCCCGGGGGAAAATCAAAGGCGGGGGCCCCTGGAGAGACTGGGGAGATGCCATCGATATGGTTTAAGGTTTTAAAAGGCGGGTTTCCCCGCCCAAAATAGATCCTTGCTGACCAGATCCCCTTCCCCTTTAATAATAAACAAAGTATTGAATGGAAACCCCCCTTTATACCCGGTTTGTTGATTATGAGAGTTTTTGACAGTATTGATGGGAAACCCCTTTTGGGGAAATTTGAGGCATTAGGGAATCCCACAAAAAATTTTTAAACCAAATTAAAAGCAACATATACAGATATGAAATGTGAGTTCTTCATAAAGGTAAACTAACAATCTTTCGGAATAGAAACAGGGTGCGTCGGGGGATGTCTTCTATCACCTTTTTTTTCTTACTGACAATAAAACTGGATTATAAAGGCCACTTAACTAACACCAAAAATAACCCAATGGACTCTGACAGAGCAACTGGATGATCTGGACTTCGCTGATAAATATACCCCTTTCCCTGTCACATACAAAAAAAATCAGATGGGAAATAAGCTTAAAAAATAAAAGGGCCCCAACAACAAAAAAAAACATTCCAAAAAAAAACCCCAAAATAAAAAATTAAACCCAAAACAAGCGACAACTCGATCCCCCTAAATCCCACTTAAAGGGTGAATCTTTCTTGGGCGGAAACGTGAACGGGGGTTGGAACAGGGGGGAATGTTAAAAAAAAAGAATACAAAAGGGGCCCAAGAGGAGCTTTCATTGCACGGGGAAACATTTGGAAGCCCAAAAAGAAATCAAATCTAGAAAAAAAATTTGGATATTTAACTCTAATGTTAAAGCAGTTCTACTGTATGGGTCAAAACAGGGAAAAACTAAAACAATAGCGCATAAATTGCAAACATTCATCAATTTGGTGTCTGCGGAATAGAGGAAAAAAGATGGTATGATAGGGTCACAAATGGGAACTTTTTGGAGAGAACAAGACAGATTCCAGTAAACGAAAAAGGTTAAAAAAAAGGCGCTGGCGCTGGATAGGACACATTTTCCCGAAACCGGGGGGAATATAACAAGAAGGGTCCTTGCCTGGAACCCGCGGGGAAAACGAAAAAAAGGAAAAAATACATAAAAACAGAGAAAGGGGGGAATCAACAATATAAAGAAAAAGCTGGGGGGAAAACTGGGGAATAGCTAGAATAGGAAGACTTCAAGTTGGTTGGGGGCCTATCCCCAAACCCCGGGGTAAAAAAGGAAGAAAAGAGAAAAGAGTCTTCACCCCAAAATTCGGTCAGAGGTGCCATATTAGGTGCACTGTTTTTCCCTAGGGGGGTTGCTGGGGCTCTCAATGGGACCCCAAGAATAGTACCACTGCGACCTGGGGGGCATGTGTGGGGAGAATGAGGTAGGGCCTGGGGAAGCTACCCTTGTAAATAAAAGTTTCTCAGGAATCAGACGTAGTTGCATAGCTGGCACAATGTACAATTGCTCTTAGACTCAGATCACATACAAATCACAAAAGTGGTTTAACAAGTGGTCGATATGGAGTGTTTGAAGAAAAAATAAAAACGGGGAATGACTACATGAAAAGGCATGTCGGGGGGACACTGATAAAAAAAAAGGAGGCCTTCACGCAAAAATCTGTCAAAGTGCCATACTAGGCTCCTTGACTCGCCTAAATTCATAGCGGATGAAAACAAAAAGGGAAAAAAAGATTTTAGTTTTAAAAAAAACCCCCAAACACTGTCTTTAACCCTTTCCGCTTTTTATGGCAGTGTAGAACGGGGGATATAAGTCGGAATTTAAAAACTAGCGTAGTGGGCCTAAAACTATTCAGGTTAGAATGTTGTCCACCCCAGTGGTTACTGAACCCCAAAATTTTGGGGGGGTGTAAAAAAATAGAACCACTGTTATCTCCCCGCATGCCGTAGAGCGACTAAGGAGGTTTGGATAAATTGGATGCACGTGTCCTAAACGTGAGAAGTCTGCTTTTGGGGCCTACCAAACCAAAAATTGAAAAATATCCCCTTTTAGTAAGATCACACATATCACAAAGGTGTTTAAAAATTTGGGTTTCGTAAAAGGAACAAAAAGAAGAATAAGAAGAAGGATTTTTTCTTTATCCCCTGACAGAAAAAACCCTTAGATTTACCAAGGATTTAACCCATGCCCCCCAAAGGGGGGCCCCTTTTTGAGCCATTGGGTAATGCTCCTAAAAAGGGGAAAAGCAGAATTAAAACTTGATTATTTTATGATAGGGGTATAAAATAATGATCTAATCCTCAAATTTTGGGAAAAGGTTCATTTGAACTTTGGATCTTCAAAAACAAACAGTAAGCTTGGAAAAGATTCTGACCAACCCTGAGTTTAAGATACCTAAATGGAGCACAGTTGGTTTTGGGGAAAAAGCACAACCATTTGAAAAAAGGGGGTTACAATGGCGCCTGTAAAAGCAGTTTCTTGGAAGGTCATCAGATTTTGAAAAAAGGGATAACAGGGAATATTGGGTAAGATTTTTATTTAAGAAAAAACCCCTTTTTTGTTTTTTTTTCCCCTGATGGGATCAGTTATCTTCCCGTAAATTCTAATTGTGCTGATGGGCGGGGTTGATAACACACTGCTGTAGAGACCATGTGACATGAATGTTCCATGGTTCGAGGTCAGCTTAGCCCAAAAGATATTGTGATAAAATTTTAAAATTTAAAACAGATCTGTTGTTTGTATTTACCGTTGTGATCAGTTCTCTTCTCCCAAAATTAAGCCAAAATTGGTAAAAAATTCTTCTTGCGCACACGTAAGTGGTTGGATTATGGAAACTGTGACCCTTTATTTGGGGGTCTAAATTACTAGTACCTCTTAAGTTGGAGTGGGGCTTCCCGGAATGGGGGGAACAAAAAAAAACAACCTTCACGCAAAAATCAGAGGTGCAAAGTACCCCTATGCCTGAATTCATGGAATGATAAATAAAAAAAGGTTGACAAGAGAAAGGGGGCTTTTATTTGATGTGATGTACAAATATCTTCTGGCCATGTTTCTATCTAGTTCTGGATCTTTTTTTCCCCATTTAAAAATCTTTTCCCAACACTACCCGAAGGTTAGTCAATGGATAAAGCCTTTTGGCCTCCCCCTTTTTTTCCCCTCGACTTTCATATAAACCAGTTTTCCCCCAAAATTGGGTGGTACCCCCCAAGGGGGCGCTAAAGCGTTCGGGGGGACGATGGTGTGTTCAGGGAATTTGCGGGAGTTTTTCCCGGGCGATTGGGGAAATTGGTGGCTCCTTAAATTAGAAATTTATAAAAAATTTTTCAAATAAATTTTTTTTACTTGTTTTTTCGATTGAATAATCATTAAAAATTTGAATTGTGCACTTTAATTCATCTTATGCCCGTCTTACACAATAAATTTTTTTCATCAGTTTTCTTTTCCCATGCATATAATCATTTAAAAAATTGACCATGTATTACAGAAATATTTTTCAATTTTCTATGTTGAAGAAAAATAGAGCATGTATATTTTGTGAGGAGGGGAGCGTTGACAAACTGTTATAATGGGGAGGGGGTTACAACGTTTATGTTGTGCAAAGTGGGCAGTGGGCCCAAAAAGTTTGGGGAAACTATCATCTAAACCAATCTCCGTCAACTGCTAGATTGCAAACTTGGATTTAAGATTGGGTAAAAAAATTTTCCATAAAATCCCCCTTTTTCCCCTTTTTTCAATCAAATTCTTGAAAACTTTGCAAGGGTTTTAGTGGGAGAAGATATGTCATATCAGGGCAATGCGGGCTTCCCGTCAAACGGTGCCGGATCTCTCAACTTCTGGGCAATCTTCCCTCCCCCAAACAGCATCTCAACCAGCTGTGGAGTGTTAAAAAAATGAGACTGGAGCAGTGCTTCAGTTGAGGATATTTGAGGAAGATGTTGAGAAGGTGAGAGTTATAATAACAAGTTTTGTGTTTCCATCATGGGGAAAAATATGATATTTTACTAGGGGAAAATTTACATCAAAATAACTATGCAGTGGATCCCTGGACATTCAAATACACCTGGAAATGATAAAGCAGTGGGCCCAAACCAAGAAAGGGTCAACACCCGGGGAAAAACTAATCACAGCAACAACTCTCCAAAACAGCAAAGCAAATCATAATGACAACAAATAAAGAAATTTGGCTGAACAGATGGCCATTTAGACACGGGAAGAGAGGTGTACAGCCAAAGGCCAACCTAACCTTAATGACAACATCAACCACCTTACAAGAAGAGGTCAGAGCACCATTTTTGACTCGAACCCAACACTTAGCACTTAATAATCACTTGAACAGAATCCATCCACAACACACTCCAGAGTGCCAACTGTCCCCCATCATCATGAAACCGTTCAACCCCCACCTCTTCCCAAATGTCAAGCACTAGATGACATCAAAAAAGACCTTCCCCTTTCCCCCAAGGCCAGATAAATGGAGACACATTATCGGGAAAAAAAGAACAACTTACAAACACCTTTGGGAAAGCCACTACATAGCATTTGGGGCCCAAGGGCAAACTCCCAAATGCTGCTGGATTATTGAAGAAGGGAAAAAGACTAGGGTAATATAATCTCTTTGAGCAGTGCTTACAGTTGAGGATATTTGAGGATGATGTTGAATAGGTGGGGTTATAATAATAGGTTTTTTGTGTTTCCCCTGGAAAGAGGCCGCGGTAGGGGTAGTTGTTAGTGAACTCGCTTCTCAAGGCTGGTGGTCTGGGTTCAACTTCCCGGGGTGCGTGTGGAATTTTCCCGACCGGACGGCTCTCAGGTCGACCCAGCCTCAACTGGGTACCCGGCATCTCTGGGAAAGTAAAAGGGGGCCGGGGTGGATGCTACCACATCACCCATCGTGGCCCATGTTC
Organism: Arion vulgaris; assembly: GCA_020796225.1. Classification (NCBI taxonomy): domain Eukaryota; kingdom Metazoa; phylum Mollusca; class Gastropoda; order Stylommatophora; family Arionidae; genus Arion; species Arion vulgaris. Next base: position 18,151 of record JADZMA010001178.1, read on the forward strand.
AATGAAAAATACAGGTCTAACACTGTATTTTCCCCATGTACCACGAGGGATGAAAGGGTTCCTTTACCTTTTCCCTGGGGAAAATATGATATTAGACTACGGCAATATAATCTCTTGAACAACTCAAATGGGGTAGGGTCATTTACTACCTAGCACTTCTCTGTTTTCCATATCAAGGCTGGTTGATCTGAGTCTGTAACAGTTAAAAAATCAATTCCCCCTCCACCTGGGAATCAAAAGGTATGAGGGGGGGGATAGTTTAGTTGATAACGCCCGTAAATAATCCTTTTCTATCTAGTTTTGGGGGTTTGGGCAGGCAAAAAAATAATTTGTGTGTGGTTAGACTACGGGGTTTTCCCGATTCTTTACTTGGGGATCTAAATTACAAGTGCCTCAGAAGTCTGAGTAAGGTTTGTCTAAATATTGAGGGGGCACTGATGAATAAGAAAAGCTAGCATTCCCCAAAAAACATTCAGAAGTGCCATATTAGGTCCCCCGACTACATCTGAATTCATGAGGGGAACAACAAAAAGAGAGAGCCAAGGTCACCTGTCTTCTTCTTCTTGTGTTGCTATTTTTGAATTATACCGCCCGATGCATTCTTATGATGAAGTCGACCATTATCTGGAAGTCACCTATGGTACCATGTAGTTCTGAATTTAGTGTTGTGTTAAAGGGTCAACATCCTTTTCTAGTTAAAGACATACAGGGGGCAGTCTTGCAGGACATGTTCTGTGGTTTTTAAACAGAGATGCCAAAAGGGGACACAGAGGGGATGGAGACAATCTTGGGCTACCTATCTTTAAACAAGTACACCCAACCAGCCACAGGGGGGGCACAGAGGGGATGGGGAAAAAGCATGGGCTACCTATCTTTGAAAAATTCCTAACCCGGGGCCCCGGGGGGGGGGGGATGGAGACAATCTTGGGCTACCTTCTTGAAACAATTCACTAAAGACAGGGGGCACCCGAGAGGATGGGGGACAATCATGGGCTACCCCCTTTTATGGGAAACAAGTAAATAACCAGCCCGGGGGACCCAGAGGGGGTGGGGGGGACAAGCATGGGCTACCTATCTTTAAGCAAGTACATAACCAGACACCCCGGGACACAGAGGGGGTGGAGACAATCATGGGCTACCTATCTTGAAGCAAGTACACCCAACCAGACACAGGGACACCGGGGAAAGGATGGGGGGCCCGGGATGGGCTCCCCCTTTTTGAAGGAACTTAAAAAACAGGGACACAGAGGGGATGGGGAAACCCCATCTCCCATCTAAACAAAAAAAAACTAACCAACCACAAGGGGGACAGAATGGATGGGGAAACCCCATGGGGGACCTATCCCATGAAACAAATACACTAACCGGGCACAGGGACACAGAGGGGGTGGGGACAAGCATGGGCTACCTATCTATGAAACAAAATACACTAACCAGCCACAGGGACACTGGGTGGATGGAGACAATCATGGGCTACCTATCTATGGGAAACAAACTAACCAGACACAGGGAACCCAAAAGGATGGGGGGACCAGCATGGGCTACCTATCCTTTAAGCAAGTACACTAACCAGACACAGGGACACAGAGGGGATGGGGGAAAAGCATGAGCTACCTATCTATAAACAAGTACACTAACCAGACACAGGGGGCACAGAGGGGATGGAGACAAGCATGGGCTACCTATCTATGAAACAAGTACACCCAACCAGCCACAGGGACACTGGGTGGATGGAGACAATCATGGGCTACCTATCCCAGGGAAACAAGTACACTAACCAGACACAGGGACACAGAATGGATGGGGGGACAAGCATGGGCTACCTATCTTAAACAAGTACACCCAACCAGACACAGGGACACAGAGGGGGTGGAGACCAGCATGGGCTACCCATCTATAAACAAGTACACTAACCAGCCACCCCGGAACACAAAGGGGGTGGGGGACCCGCATGGGCTACCCATCTAAACAAGTACACTAACCCCGCCACGGGGGCACGGGGTGGATGGGGGGACAATCATGGGCTACCTATCTAGAAACAAGTACATAACCAGACACAGGGACACAGAGGGGGTGGAGACCCGCATGGGGTACCTATCTTAAAATAAGTACACTAACCAGCCACGGGGAACAGGGGTGGATGGAGACAATCATAAGGTACCTATCTATGAAGCAAGTAAAACTAACCAGCCACAGGGACACAGAGGGGATGGAGAAGCATGGGCTACCCATCCCATGAAGCAAGTACACTAACCCCGCCAAAAGGGACACGGGGTGGATGGAGACAATCATGGGCTCCTATCTTGAAGCAAATTTCACTAACCCGACACAGGGAAAGAATGGATGGAGACCAGCATGGGCTACCTATCTATAAACCCAAATACACCCAACCAGACACAGGGACACAGGGGGGGATGGAGACCAGCATGGGCTACCTTTTCTATGAAAAAAGTACACTAACCAGAACCCCGGGACACAGAGGGGATGGGGGGGACAAGCATGGGCTACCTATCTATGGGGAAACAAGTCACTTCCCCGCCACAGGGACACTGGGTGGATAGAGGCAATCATGGGCTACCCATCTTAAAAGCAAAAAACACTAACCAGACACAGGGACACAGAATGGATGGGGGAAAAAGCATAAGGGTACCCATTAAAACAAAATACACTAACGAACCCAGGGACACAGGGGATGGGGGACCAGCATGGGCTACCTATCTTAAACAAGTAAATAACCAGCCACCCCGGGAAAAGAGGGGGTGGAGACCAGCATGGGCCACCCATCTATGAAGCAAGTACACTAACCAGCCACAGGGACACAGGGGTTTGGGTGGGAGACAATCATGGGCTACCCCCATCTAAGCAAGTACACAACCAGACACAGGGACACAAGGGGATGGAGACCAGCATGGGGTACCTATCTTTTAAAATAAGTACATAACCAGCCACAGGGACACGGGGTGGATGGGGGACAATCATGGGCTCCTTTTCTATGAAGCAAGTACACTAACCAGCCACAGGGACACGGGGTGGATGGAGACAATCATGGGCTACCTATCCCATGAAGCAAGTACACTAACCAAAAGGGACACAGAATGGATGGAGAAAGCCCCGGGCCCCACCTATCTTTAAGTAAGTACACTAACCAGCCACAGGGACAGGGTGGATGGAACCCAAACATGGGCTACCTTCTATGAAGCAAGTACACTAACCCCGCCACAAAAGGGGCACGGGGGGGATGGGGGACAATCATGGGCTCCTTACCCTTTAAGCAAATCACTCCAGACCAGGGACACCCGAATGGATGGAGGGCAAGCATAGGCCCCCTTCTATGAAGCAAATACACTAACCCGACAAAAGGGACACAGAGGGGGTGGGGGCCAGCATGGGCTACCTTCTTAAGCAAATACACTAACCAGCCACCCCGGGACACTGGGTGGATGGAGACAATCATGGGCCCCCCTATCTTAAACAAGTACATAACCAGACACAGGGACACAGAGGGATGGAGACAATCATGGGCTCCTATCTATAGGAAAACAAATTTCACTAACCAGACACAGGGAAAACAAAAAGATGGGGAAAAATCATTTCTACCTATCTATAAACAAAAAATAACCGCCCCAGGGGCACAGAATGGATTGGGGACCAGCTGGGCTCCTTCTTGAAACCGTCACTCCCGGCCCGGGACAGGGGGGGGTTTGGGGAAAAGCATGGGCTCCCCTTTTGAAACAAATAAATAACCAGACACGGGGGCACAGAATGGATGGAACCAGCATGGGCTACCTATCTATGAAGCAAAATACACTAACCAGCCACAGGGGGGACAAATGGATGGAGACAAGCATGGGCTACCTATTTTATGAAGCAATTACACTAACCAGCCACAGGGACACAGAATGGATGGAGACCAGCATGGGCTACCTATCTATGAAGCAAGTACACTAACCCAAAATCTTACTCATCTCATTGACTATCATACTTGCATATATTAGATCTGTTATATTCTTTCTTGTTTGAGAATTATAATTAAAGTGTCAATGTCTCTCTCTCTGTGCAGATGTTTGAATGGATGAGTCACAACAGAGATCTGTTTCTAGTCAACTATACAGAGATTGGAACCTGTCACCAGATGGCATGTGCTCTTAGTCGGGGCATTGTCAGTTTGCAACCAGCGCTGGGGTTTGTTTGTAGACTTGCTTGACTTGATACTTTTCAGCCTTGCCTTGAGTCATCTTGTGCTGTTAGATGTTCTTTGTTCAGAGTGTTGCCTGGGCTAGCTAGGGAGCAAAGAATAGTAACACTGCGACCTACAAGGCATGTCGTAAGAGGCAGACTGAGGTAGACGCCTAGGAAGCTACCTTGTAAATGAAAAGCGTCTTCGGATGTGCTGACCTACTTGTAGGTGCATAACAGCTGCGCAATCGCTCTTAAACTCAGATCACATACAAATCACAAAAAGTGTTTTAACAGGTTACTGAATGTTCGAAGCAGAAGAAGAAGTCACGACAGAGTTAAAGTGTCTACGCAGAATTCTGGTGGTAACAAGAAGAGACCGGTTGAGAAATGGAAACATCAGAGAAAAAGTGGGTACAACATCAGTACTGAGCTTCATCAACAAACAACAAATTAAATGGATTCGCCACATAACAGATTACAACACACAGTGCACCTCAAAAAAGTAATGTTACACCAATACAGTGGATACAAAGCAAAAAGTCATCCATGCAAAAGGTCTCCTCCTTCTTTAGTTGTTCTTTCTGATCAATTTTAATCACTCTTGGTGATATGTTTGATCTTTGCCAGAACTGTATCGTTACACATTGGTTTGATAGCCTCCTTTTTTTTTTTTTTCGTCCGCTTTAACTCAGGCATAGTTCATCTCTGAAACTGATTTTTGCGTAAATCCGTTTTCCAATTTCTTACAATGGCAGCAAGCGTGCATATTGTAAATTACTTTACACTGGCAAGCCGTGTGCTCAATGTACTCGTAATTAGTATTCCCTCGCCATACAGGTAGATTTTCTCCGACTTCAGAGGTACTCAAGTTATCGTCCTGAGTAAGACCAGGGAACTCGAACAAATGCGGGACAGTAGGTTCGAACCTGAGCTATGAGGCGTCTCACAGCTAGCAGGCCGAGCTACTATCAACTACTCTAGGCAGTCCCCACGTAGGCCCCTAAACGCATAGACTTCACACGTTTAGGACATGTTCATCCGATTTAAGCTAAACCACCTTAGTGCCTCTTGACATGCATGGCAGCTAACAGTGGTTCTATTCTTTACACCCCAAATTTGGGCCTCGTAACCACTCTGAGCGATGCAAAGGTGAACCTCAGAGATAACAGAGGCGATGAAAGACACTATTTATGAAGCTCACACAAGGGCTCAGTCTAAGTCTCTTCTTATCCTGATGCTGTGAGGCAAAACAGGATTATATAAAATAAAATAAAAAGAAAGATTTCAGTCTTTCTTCTACTTGTTCAGAGCACTTTCCTACCAAAGCAGTCACCAAAACACATCTTGCAAGACTGTCCCAGCCTGAGCAACGTGAGAATGGAAATCTGGCCAACAGGAACATCTATGGGAGGCCGGTGAAGACCTCAAGCGAACTGCTCAGTTTAATGGCACATACCGAGGAAGTCGCATAGCAAAGTTGATGCAGAAGAAGATCGCACTTTCCCAGAGAAGGGCTCAGCACCTGAGACTTGTAAACTTACTAAAATGACTAAAATTTAGATGTTTAAAGAGTAGATATGTCCATCGATGTTGAAGTATGTCCTCAACCACTGGTCAAGCGAGGACTTCATTGCAACTGGATTTACCCCATATGACTCGGTGCCTTCTGCAGAAATGCTGGAGCTACTACTCGTAATGGAGGTATACCATTTTATGGAAAGTAACAGAGCAATATGGGAAACCTGGTGTAATGAAATCTTTGCTTTAATACGCCCCCAGCGATGATGACAAAAAA
>JADZMA010001179.1:0-24105 GCA_020796225.1 Arion vulgaris
AGTCAATACAAAAAACTGGGACATGCCCACCGAAATAACGAATAGAATACAACAATCGAATGAAGGGGAAGATAGTTCCTACACCCCCACAACACAAAAACACTTTCTGAAACAACATCGGACATTATCCCTTGTACCTTAAAACTCCAGATATCATTTATGTACCCCCATAAAATGGCGCCAATACTAAATACCCATTTTCAACATTTCTCCCAAAAGAAATTATAGATTTTGCCCTGTTTTCATAAACACTGTTCGACTACGCGGTCATTGCTCAGGAAAGAACATGCATAATTTATATGCACGATAGACTGTTTTATCTACTTGCATGATAAATTGTCTCCCATAAATTGACATAAGCTCGACTTCTCCTACCCACTACCAGAAAAAACACTTTAAAGAACTCAATTATATTTTTGAAACAGTTAAATTGGGCTATTCATGCTATTCATATGCAAAATCCTTTGTTAATTTACTTTTTAGATTGAACTGTGGACATATGCTAACTATATAGAACATCCTCACTATATGTGGAAAATACTCCAAGAATACTAATATATTGTTTGAACCTTTCCACATGATATTTATTTTAAAGTAACATGACCTTTATTTACTTATTCTGTTAGACTGAACACTTTCACACATGATATTTATATTAATAACGTGACCTGTTATTTACTTATTCTGTTAGACTGAACACTTTCACACATGATATTTATATTAATAGCTGACCTGTTATTTACTTATTCTTTAGACTGAACACTTTCACATGATACTCACTAGGAACAATTGTTTAGCTATTATGTTAAAATATTAACAGAACCCCATATATATATCTTGAACGGATCATACACTAATTATGAAATGATCGTTTGACTAAAAATTATCTATTCGGTGTTTTCTGTTGATCTGACTGAATATTTCCCAATCAGATCGTTGACTTGAGTGAATTTGTGCTCAGTATTTTTATGTTGGTTTAATTAAACCCATTCGGCATTTTCTTGATCGGATCGAATATTTCCTGTTCGGTATTCCTGTTAATCGGATCAAGTTTACAATCAGGACTTCTCTTCAAATCAATATTCTCCTATCAATACTTATTGTTGATTTGATGATTAAATTTAGAAAATGTCATTGTAAAAGAAACCCCGCCCTACTAATTTATTATTTATTTCGCATTATTGAATTATTTAATATCATATTGTGTATCTATTATTGTAATATTTATTGATTGTATTATCTGGAAATTATGAAGCAAATTCCTTTTTCATCGTATTTAAAAAAAATAAAAAATAAAAATATAAAGAAAAGACATGAAATGTACCACTGTTATTGAATAGCATGTATTGTTTAGCTTCGACGAATTAATGAATTGTATATTACTCACCACTTAATTAGTAAATATGAAAACATCTCATGACGAATATACTTTTCTTTGTATATAAGAACCTTTTTTAAAACTTTTTTAAATGCTTTGTATATTATTGATCGCATTGATTTGAAATTCATGATAATTATATTCCTTCCCATCGTATATTATTAAAATAACAAAAATAAAAAATAAAAACTTAGTCATGTCGGTATCGGTTTGGAAAAAAGGGGAACGATACTGCAAAATATTGAAATATCCAGATTCTTGATTTGTTGGCAAGCAGAAATGTTACATTGCATATTGTCTGAAATAGAGACCCCTTTTTAATCATTGTATTATTGATAGCATTACTTGAATTAGGACAATTAAATTTGTTTCACAGGAAAAATAAACATTTAAAAAGTTGTATTCTATATTATTGTTGGATTTTCTATCATTCTCTTGGAAGGTTTTTGCCATTTTTTCTTTCTGGCGTGCCATACTGGTCCATGACCGTCCATTGTCTCTATTACAGAGATCCTCTGCCTACCGTCTTAAGTTTTGATACCATACCCATTGACACTCTGTCGGCAGCTCTCTAACTCATCCACCACTTGCTCACATGGATTCCACGTGACCCTGTCAGTGGGGGGCTAAACAGGTACTCACCTTGCCCAAGTGTTCGTAGCCCTAGGGAGGAAAGGCGCCTTCTCTTCCTTAGAGGTTTACCTCTCCCCGCTATTGAGATAAACAGAAAAGTGACATTGTATAGTTTAAGAGAGCTTCAATTGATTGTAACTTCTCACCATCACCATCCAAATCCTGAGCATAACGTTGATATCCAACCTCTTTCCAATTTCTTTCTATCACAGGCCAGGTGTCCTGCCTCTACAGGTGTCATATTCGTATCATCAGTCACATAATTAATCCATCTTCTCCATGGTCTTCCTCTTTTCATCTTTAAAGGATCCTCTTTCTATAATGATCTACAATCTTTCTCTGTTTTTTTATATTTCAAAATATTTCGATTTTCTCATTCTTGATTACGTTGATTTTGAGTTTTCCTGCAAACATGTATTTCTTATTTTCTCAGTCTATGTCATACGAAGGACTCATCTGTAACTCTTATATTTAAAAAAAAAACATGTTTTTCCACCGCTGTGTTAAATGTCCCTGTTTCCCCAAATACCTTATCACTGGGGAAAATGCATGCTCTTAGTATTCTTTGTTTTCTATTAGTTCCATCTTTGATGAATTGTTTGTCTAATGTCATGTTTGTTTTCTTTCAATACCCTCATCCATTACTATTTCTTGTTAGTAGTGAACATAGATATTCAAAACTGTTCACATGTTCTATTTTCTCTTCGTTGATAACAATTTTAGCCTACTACTTCTGATAATTTGATCCATTTATCTCAATGCAAATTTTAGATTTATTTTTGTGTGTAGCTCTATTTAGATGTGGGAAAAATTATTAGATCAGATTGTTTACTTTATATTGTCAAATACAAAATAACGTTCATAACATCAACAAAAATAATCCAAACAACATGTGGTATCCCATAAATTCTTAACAAATACAGGATCAAGGATACGTAGTCTTCTAGAAGAACTGAAATATATTGATCTATCGTGGGAACCTTTTAACCCTGCCGGGAAGCAGAAAAGGGAAAAAAGTGTTCTACAGCGAAAGGCAAAAGAATCCTCCCTCCCTGCATAAAAAAATGGGGGGGAACAAGAACAACTAAAGCGGGCAAAGTCAAAACCACCAAAAGAAATGGGGAAAGTCTCCCCAAACCTACTAAACCCTAATTTACCTAAGGTCCATCTAAAGGGGCTCTCCAAAAATTCCAACCCTTCCTTTATTAAGAAAAGATCCACCCTAATTAGGGGGAAAATTCGGGAACATTATTCATTTTCCAGAAGACAGCTGGTAAAATTTACAAGGGATCCGGGAAGCGGGGCAACCATAATTGGGCAGGAGTGTCCATTGGGTCCCGATGTTGTGTTTTACGTTTGGGAATATTTCCCCAACTACAAAAACAGAACCCCCAAGCCCTTCCTTGGAGCACACCATAAATAATGCAACAATGCAATAAGATATTTTATTTTTACCCAGATCATTGTACTTAAAAACCCTAGGCTAAATCCATACACAGTCAAAACTAAAAAACTCAGCTTTCAAAAAGGCGAAATTACTTCGTGGACCATTTTGGCATTGCGGGTTTGGGGATGTGAGCTTAGCTGGGAGAAAATGAAAAAAAAATTTTTAAAAACCCTTGTTTTTCAAAGGTAAAACCCCTTTATAAAGAAAATCTGCAGTAACTGGAAGAAAAAAAAAACACGGTATGATTATGGAAAAATTAAAACCTAAAAGCGCCAGCATTTATTTGCTCCCAAACCGGCACTGCAACTAGAAAAACATTTAAGGACTGGAAAATAAACGCTCTGAGTGTCGCAGGCGAAAACCAAGTATCCTGCAAGACTGTCCTTTTTGTGAGGAAAAGCCATGTGGACCCCCCCGAAACCTGAAAACTAAGTGGGAAACCCAAAAGACCTGACTGTCTGCCCTTTGTGGCACTAAATTGGGGGAAACCAGGATCGGAAGAAGAAAAAGTGTAGAGATCTTTAAAACGTCTGCCTTTTTTAGAACTCATCTTATAGTGGGGAAATTTAACAAAATTGTGGACAAAACTCGTTGAAAAAAAAAAAAAATTTGACATACCGCCCTAATAAAAATCGGGGAAAACAAAATTTTCCATTGAGATATGCCCGGGAATATACAAATAATAGAACACAGGCAATTATCCTCCCTTTTACTGTCTTCCTTTTTTTTAAAATTGATACGATTTTACAGTGGTCTGGATCTTTCCTCCATTCTGAAATTTTCTAATTTGAAAAAAAAACAGATGTGAAACCCCACCAACAAAAGTAATCTTAGAAGTGCAGCATCAGAAACATAAACCCTACTTTTTCTGCTTTGTAAAAATTATCCCAAAAAGAGTTCTTTTTGGTCAAATCCCCACCCAAATATGACGTGGCATACTCAAATCAAGTTATTATATTGATTTTTGGGATCATACAAATTATGATTTGTTCTTTTCTGTGACTTTGTTTGTTTTTCTGGTAACCGATAAAAAAAACCTTTTGCTGTTTTAAACTGGATATCTTTTATTCGACAAACGCTTGTGGCCAGCCGCTGTAGATACATTATTTAGCGGCCGAAGTATCTAAACGGGTACTAGTGGGTTCCAAATGATACCCTCAAGAAATCAGGCCCAAATCAGAGATAAACCCAAGAAATGAAATGTTTACAGAAAGAAAATCCTTGTTTGAAGATGATAATGTTGATAATTTTGCATTTAAATATACAAAAGACCACAAATATGACATAGTTGGGGAATTCAAAATCTTTTGCCGTCATCGCTGAGACAATAGAAACCCTCTAACATCTTCTCAACAGTGGTAACCTTTTGTTTTTGGCACCCATGGTAGTTAGGATATTTGGTTATTGTTTCCGTGAGTTAAATTATTTAATTTTCCCAAATATATTAAACTATTACTATTATGAAATTTTGACTGATATGTTTTTTATAAGTTAAATACAATATATACTAACAGAAAAAAAAAACCATTTAAATTTTACTTTTTTTTTGATTATATTTGGCTAAATTTTTAAAAAGAGGGTTTTTTTTTAAATTTTTCAGTTTGGAATATCTTCTTGAATCTGGACATTCCATGGGTTCTCGATCCCCAATATTCGTTAAAATAAAGTTGATAAAACTATTATTATCATTGAAAACTGTTCTTTTTATAGTTAGCTTTTTTGACCTAACGGCTCTCAGATCGCCCAAGCTACAATTTGTACCAGAAAAAACATAAAAAAAAATTGGTCGTGTGATATCCGTCAAAAATTAATTATATAATATAATTTTTAAAATGATTTGTAGGTTATTTGTACATTCATAACTTTCAAACCTACGTATACCAGTAAAAATCGATTTTACAGTATTATAAATCCTTGTTTGTAAAAATGATAATGTTGATTTGTTTGGTAATTCCACATATCCAACTAGCCCCAAAATATGACATAGTTGGGGTTTTAAAAATCTTTCTGTCATCATCGCTGAGGACAATATAAACTTTTAACATCTTTAACATTAGTTGAAACTTTTTTTTCTTATCGGGGTTCTTAATTAATTTTAAATGTTTTTTTATTTTTTTAGTTAAATTATGTTCATTCCCAATATATTAAAGCTATTCAAAAAAAGAAATCTCGGGCTGATATATTTTTGAAGCCCAGCCTAAAATAAAATTATAGAAAAAAAAATATTTATTTATTACTTTTTGTTGTTATTTTGAACACAATTTTTTTCATTTCAGTTTAAATTTTGATATATTCTCGTTGAATCTGAAATCCCATTGGGGTTTCCCATCTTCTTTGCAATTTTCCAAAAATTTAAAAAAAGTACGATTAAAAATTTTTTCATTCTTTCCCCTCTGTATTACTTTTCAAATATTTCTTTAAAACCCACATAAAGTCTAATGTTATTTATATTAAAATTCCCCTTTTTGATTGGGGGCTATTTTTTGTTTTTTTTTACAATTGAAAATTTAGTTTCTTTGACAATTTTTCAAGTTCTCTGAAACTAGTGTTTGTGCGTCAAACATGTAAGGAAACGAATTTTCAATGACTTTTCGTCGTATCTCCCTTTTTTTATTAATATCTCAAAACTTATTTTTATATTTGTTCTTTTCTTTCAATAACATTTCATATCTCGCGTATGGTTTTTTTTTTCGTGCGTTTTTTTTAAAAAATCGACCTCAAAGTTGCTTTTTGAAATATTGGACTTTTTTCTCTTCATTTAATAATCTTTATAAAAGGGGTTTTCTTTTTTTGCAAGGACACCACCATTTTTGAAATTTTTATATATAAAAAATAGCTTCTTGGTCATTAGACGTGTAGAAATCAATCATAGGTTGAGTAAAAATTTAAAAAAAAGTGAAATTATGTAATTTAGTCTCAAAAACATGATTGGTTACCAACATTCAGGGAATTAAAGTTCATTGTTCGTTTGGTATTATTGAATGGGGGGGACAAAAAATGGTTAATGAATTGGATCGAAAATCTTTCAAAATTTTACAATTTCAAAACTACCAAAATTTAAACGTACATCATTGCTTGAAGCAAAAAAGATGGCGGTGAACCCAATATTGACGATTAAAATCTGACATGTTATTAAAAATTTTGGCGGTACAAAAACTGAAAGTTTTACACAAGTATTGGCGGTACAAAATCTGTTAAAATTAAAAACCATTCTTGGTTTCTATTATTTAAAAGTAACCCGTCTTTCAGTTTCTTTATCTTAGTTTGGTTCATCGATCAATTTAAAAAATTAACTTATTAAAGTGACGAAAAAAGCTACCTTCAACTCAGTAACATTCATCGTGTTGGAGAAATCAACACTCTTGTAAATTTTCAAAAAATTTGATAAAACAAAAAATTTAAACAACGTTATTACATTACAATGCGCACTTCTCTCCGGTAACCGGACGGGATCGATCTGACTCTTTCTCTGTTTTTTATAATAAATAATGGAAAATACGTGGCTGTTCAGGCATGACCAATTGAAAATCTTAGGGTCCAGTCTCTGAGAAAAATATAATATATATAAATATCATTTTTTCGTTACTAATGTTTGTGGCTCGTCTGTCGGTTTATTTCCTTATTATCAATCAAGTTAACCACTTGGTTTTATTTTGTGCTTTGCGTCGAGAACGTTAGTAGGGCCACGGCACGTGATTACTCCCACTGTTTTTTAGAACAGGGAAAAACCCAATTTTTCCCTGTTGATCTTTGGGTCTCAAAAAAAAATGGATAGGGGTGACAAAAATTTAAAATGATCCCGGCGAAAAAAAATTGTCCCCAAAGGGCAAAAGAAAAGACCACACAAGTAAGGGTTGCCCCCTGTTTTAAAAAAAAGCCAAAAGGGACTAATAAAAAAGGGGAAAAAAAGGGGGGTGAATAATAACACAACATTGGGGATAACAAAAAAAAAAATAACAAAAATCGAATGCCCCCAGTCAATGATAAAAAACCCCCTAGGAAAAGGGTTTAAAACCAAAAATCCCGTAAAAATTTGTAAGCGTTGAAAGACGGGGGATGTGAGGGTTTAATTCGGGGGAAATGGCAAAAAACCCCGGGTTTTCCCGATTTACGTTTTCTGCCAAAACCCATGGGTTACTATGTCCATGGCCCCCGGAAAAACTAAAACAAGTGCCTTTTGGGAAAAGGAAAAAAAGAAAAGTATAACGTTTCATGGAAAAAAACAAAATTTTATTAAAAATTTGATTTTGGGGCTTTCATGCGGTTTTAAAAAAGATAACAGCAGTTTGATGGGGGTTTTGCTTATAGAAGAGAAAACAGTTTTGTGGGGGTTACTGAATAGAAAAAATAACAACAGTTTTTGGAGGACTTTCATGCAGAATAGAAAAAAGATAACAGCAGTTTTTATGGGGCCTTTTCAGTATAAAAAGTAACGGTTTGATGGGGTTTTCATGAGATAAAGAAAATAACAACAGTTTTGATGGGGTTCATGCAGATATAGAAAAAATCGAGTTTTTATGGGGGACTTTCATGCAGTATAGAAAGAAGATAAAGCAGTTTTTATGGGGTTTTAAAAATTATAGAAGAAAAGCAGTTTTGATGGGGGGCTTTAGTAAGAAAAAGATAACAGCAGTTTTGTGGGGCTTTTCAGAAAGAAAAAGATAACAGCAGTTTTTATGGGGACTTTGCAGTTTTAGAGAAGAAAAGGTTTTTATGGGGACTACTCAATAAGAAGATAACAGCAGTTTAGGGGAAAACCATAAACAGGGTGCATGAAGAAAATGGGAAAAGTTCCCAAAGTTTTGGACAACAATATAAAAGGGAAACTTTTCTGCATAAAAGTACACAAAATTGGATTACCCGACCAAAAAACAGTAAACCAGAAGACCCATATGATTTAAAGAAAAAAGCCATTTCGGAAAAAACTCATAGACACCCCCTTTTTGCTAAATGAAACAGGAGGGGGTATTAACAACTTCTTAAAGATGAACTTAGAAGAAAAAAAGCAAAAGTAAAGAAAACTTCAAAGAAGGTGGGGGTTTAAAAACCGGGTAGTCGGTAAAAAGTTTTTTATGTGTAACATCTGCCATGTTTCTTTTCCCCTTTAATTCTTCCTGGATAGATATATTTTCTTTCTAAGTCCCTAATATCGAAATTATTCTATAACATATTTTCAAAAAAACAACAAAATTTTTCTATTGCTTTGAAAATACCCATGATTCCCCAAAATTTCTTGCCCTGGGATATGCATGCTCTTATTTTCGATCTTTATTTTCTATCAGTTTCATTTCATACGTTTTAAAATTTTAAAAGTTTTTTAATGCATTTTGTGTTTTTTTTTAACTTTCCTAAATCATTATTATTTCTTGTTATAATCATTTCAAATGTTTTTCCCTCATTTCAGTTCAGTTTAACGACAAGTATCTTTTGTTTTATATCAATTTTTTTTAATCTTATATTTACGTTATAAAGGGGTTTTGTCTTGATGGTTGAAATGCAACTTAATAGGGCTACCCAGCCCCAATTTGGGCCAGGCGTGCTCTGGGGAAATGGGTCCACCGGCGTGATGCTGACCACATCACATCTGTGCCGACGGTCAATGTCTACCCACCCCTGTATTTTTCCTATCCCCAGGTATAAAATGTTTTTTTCTTTCCCTTTTCTTTTCCATTTAAGGGTGATCGTTCCCATAATTGATAAAGTCCCCCTCTCCCTGCGGTGACCATGCGTTTTATTACGCCGGCAAAATTTTTTTTATAAGCACTCTCCGCTCCTGCCAAAAAATTATTATTTTTTTAATCCATCGATATGTTTTTAAAATTTTAATAAATTCAAATTGGCAATTGATAATTTAGCCGATGTTGAAACGGGGCGTTTCTTTAATATCCCGTCACGCATTGTTTTGGGCTTAAAATTTTTGGGAAATGATACAATTTTGTAGATCTATCGAAAAAAAAAAGTTAAGATGTGCGTTAGAGAATGATGAGAACATAAAAAAGGCGAAACATGGATACAGACAGAGGGGAAACAGATTATTCTTGACTAAAATTACTAAGTAAACTATTGGGATGTAAAAAGGATCTCAACCTACAACGAACTGTTTCATGAAATCTAAAAAAACCCGCCCCATGTCCGCCTTTGGCGAAAAGGGAAAAAACCTATAAAAGTTCAACCCCTCTTCCCACAGTCAAGGTGTACAAAAACCCTCAGTTCCCCATGCAAAAATTTTTCCCCAAACAGAATTATACCAAAAATGTCCGATGGAAATTGCTATAAAACCTGGTTTTGTAATACAGGTTTCCTTTTATGGGAACATTTGGCGAGTCTCTGAATTTTAGTTTTTGTAAACGCAAATAGTTTGATTCAAGTTTTTCAAGGCTTCATCACAGCTCAACATGGGGAAAAATGTTTATACGCAATAGAGTCTGAAAAACAGGAAATATAGACTTTAAATTATTGTTTTTTAAAAAAAATTTACATTACAGTTAAAGTTAGCTGCCTGTATAATGCCATCCCCCCTTTGCGTCCCCGGGTTGGATTGTGGCGGCCAAGTGTTTTTTAATCTTTTTCTTTTTTTTGGCCCTGTGTTAAATATTTGTGAGGGTATCAATATAATAAAAAATTTTTTTACTAGGGTTTTTTATCTGTGTCTGCACTAAATTCAAAAAAAAACCAAAGCTGTCTTGGGAAATATGACAACAAACATATCCAGAAATCCCCAAAAACAGACCTGAGAAGAAAATGGCCCACACCCGCATCAAGAAAACTGGGTGGCGATAATCTGAACAGACGGGTTTCCTCTTTTTTAAAATCTAAATCCCCAAACTAGTAAACGGAAGAAGAAGTATACTGTCTATAGATAAGATATGTGCCAGGGGAAATGCGCGGGCAACGTCGCAGGATTAGTGAAATGGCACTAATCAAAATCCCCACCCCTCCCCGTGTGACCCGGTAAAAACAAAAGTTTTTGTCGGCTAAGCGAAAAAGGGGTCGAGGGGGGCTATCTGCTGGGGTTTATCAGACTGGGCACATTGTGGTCCCCCACAACACAGACGGCGGGAAACTCGTGATATTTAAAGCCCTCTTCCGGGCCCATGGGCTGAAGGTAAACCAAAGTGATGAAGGGTACATCCGAAGAAGGGGCGTGGGCCGCGTGGGCAAACCCCTTTTTTGTTACATGGGCCCATGGACAAAAATCGGGCGATGAGGTGGGGGGGGAGTTGGCCCCCGTGTCCGACGTTTGAAACGGGAAAAATAAAGGTAGAACTGATGGAAATGTGGGGCAGGCCCCCGGGCAGGGGCCGTGGGATGCGGGGGACACCGGTGGTCGGCGTGCACGCGTGATGGTGAGGGGTCGTGGGGGCGAGGGGTTTCGGCCCCCCCAAAATGGGAGAAAAACTGGAAAACCAGCGGGCCCGTTAGTGCGCGTTTCGCTCGTAAAACTCTACTGCCGGTTAGATTGGGGGCAAAACAAAAACAGCGAAGCAAACCTGCCAAAAAAAATGGACGGAAGGAAAACCAAAATCCCAAAAAAACCCAAATTGGCCCTATGATGCTCGACAACCCGGGAGGGTAGGGCGTCAAAGGGGCTACCTAAAAAAATACAACCTGCTTTTTCAGTCAAGGGTTTAAGAAAGGGGCAGTAAACGCGATTGAAATCGGACACTTGCCGAAGGACAAGCACTAGAGCTCCAAAAGGGCAAGATTGTAACGTAAAAAAAGCGTTCTTTAAAATGTTTTATATATAAAGAAAGATCAAAATGGGCCCAAAAAAATTTGACCAGAAAAGAATTTTTTTTGCCTCTTTGGGGAAATTTAAATTAATGACCTTTTCGCATTTAACTTCAAACTCATTAAATGTTTATCTTCTGTTTTGGAAATCAAAATTAAATAACACTTTTATAATTTCGATATACGCCTTTAATTAAAGTTTGTTCCCTTATGAGCTTTAATTCCATGTTAAAAGTCTTTTTGGTGCAAAATTTCAAAATTATTTTAAAAAAATGGTTTTTTCTGAATGTTTTTTTTTGTTCAATATTTAAATGGATGTCGGGTTTTCTTCAACCATTCCTGGACGCGTTAAATATAACAGAAGGGAAAATTTAGATGGTATGATTGTTTTAATGGCAAAAAAATTTTTGAGGGCGGGAAATTATAGTTCAAATGCAATTTTCAAGTTATTTTAAACAAATAGTTCAAAGATACACATTTTTATCGTGGGCATGACAAGTTGAACGGACTTAATTTTATATACGAATAAATTGGGGAAAGGGATTAAGTCATTGGTATGTATTGTTTTAAGATATCTGGACATCCCCGGTTTTAAATGGACAAAACAAACTTTAATAGACGGGAAAAATAAACAATTATAAAACCCGGGTTGTTGGTTCTCTATATTCTAAATTCAACAACTAACGGGCGGCACCCAAAACAAAACGGGCAGCCTTTTTCCTTTTTCCCCTTTAAAGCGATATAGACTATTATAATAAAAAATTTTAACATTTTTCTGTGATGGGCGTGTGGTTAAATTTAAAAAGTGCACATCTACCATAAGGAAACCCCCTTCATTACCCCGGGTCAAATTTTTTTATTTTTTTAAAAAATATTCTGATTCTGGAAAAGTTTATAATTTTTAAATTTATTCAATTTAAAATTTTATTTTAGCCGTTTTGGGGAGGTGCTTGTTTCTTAAAAATTAATTTCCTGTTTGGACTTCTTAATGGAATTCACTTTTGGTAAAAATGAATGAGGTTTTAAATCGTCAGATCAACGCGAAAAAGTGAATAAAATAAATAAATGAAAACAAGTAAGGTGTCAGAAGAAAAATTTGTTATGGGGGGGGGTGGTGCCCAAAACTGGGCACGTCACCCGATCGGACCTGTCCCGGTAACGAATATTATATCCTTTTTGACAAAGTCTTTTCCTTCTTTGCGTTGTTCTTTGATCAATTTTCTATCTTTTGATATTTTGATCTGTGCCAGAAAATTGGTTTTAACCCCCAAAACCCTGGACGCCATCCATTTCATCAAACCTCCTTAGTCGCCTCTTGGTGCGTGGCGGTAACAGTGGTTCTATTCTTTACACAGAAATTTTGGGCCCCCGAAACCCCCTAGGGGGGTTACAAAACAGTCCCCAAACTGAACATTCATATCACACCTCCCTCTTCTTATCCAAGTCCAAAACAATTTAAAAATTTTTTTCAATTTTCTCAAAAATCATAAAAAAAAAATTTTAAACACAACAACAAAAATATATCAAAACAAACATTTTAAAATATGGGGTTTACTAATTTTATTTTTAAAATTTTTCCAAAACATTTTTTACAAACTCCTTGCCCAATCTTGCTGATATCCTGGGAAAAAACAAACAACGACGGCTGGGTGTAGAGTCTAAAAATATTTTCGATAAAAAAATTTAAAAAAAGGGAAAGACGTCATCTCGGTTTTTCCTGGAAAATCTACTTTTTTTTCTTGTGGATCTCTGATGATGATAAACTTAGTCATTGGGAGACGGTATAATGTCGGTTTTCTGTACTGGTGGATATCTGGTGATGTTGAAAACCTCCAGGTGAGTTGGAGGAGACGGATGTCTCTGACTATAGCATAAATATCTTCTATGTGATCATACTTCTAGTCTCTGTGATCAGACTGCTAGTCTCTGTGATCATACTTCTAGTCTCTGCGATCAGACTTCTAGTCTCACGATCAGCTAGCCTCTGTGAGCAGTCTAGCCCTCTGTGATCACACTTCTAGTCTCTGTGATCACACTTCTAGTCTCTGTGATCACACTTCTAGTTTCTGTGATCACACTTCTAGTCTCTGTGATCACACTTCTAGTCTATGTGATCACACTTCAGATCTCTGTGATCAGACGTCTCTGTGATCACCTAGTCTCTGTGATCACACTTCTAGTCTCTGTGATCACACTTCTAGTCTCTGTGATCAGACTTTTAGTCTCTGTGATCAGACTTCTAGTCTCTGTGATCAGACTTCTAGTCTCTGTGATCACACTTCTAGTCTCTGTGATCACACTTCTAGCCTCTGTGATCACACTTCTAGTCTCTGTGATCAATATATTCTGATTATTTCTAGTTCTAGCTTCATTGCTATCTCTTTGCCAGTCTCTATCTGTCTCTCTCTAAATGTCTTCTGTTTCTAGATTTTTGGCCTCCTCTATCTCTGCTAGATCCAGTATATATATAGTCCCGTTTCCTTTGATTCACGAAATCAAAGCAATCAATATATCTCAGATGTCCTCAAAATAGCGATCCATAGTCTGGACTTAAGTTACGCTTTCGACCTCACTCAGACTTGCACAGCCACAAACAAACACAATTGTCAGTCTCCATGTATGTACCTGACAACTCTTCTTTGAAATAGATCAAAATACATTGCCGCATTGCTGCTTTATTTCTATTTAACTGCTCAACATCCATAGTATTTCTCAGAAGCATTGTCAAAATACAGAAATGGAAAACACAAACTAAGTGGATTTTGAAATGTGAGAACGATAGTTATCCACTCACTAAAAAGTCAGCCCAAATTGAAAAAGAATGAAGATATCAGGCTGGACATACTGTGGTTAAGGGGGGTGAGATAGCCTGGAACAGATAGAAGAGTGGTAGTGGATTCTTTGGGAGAGAATTAATATTCAGGGAGAGGATGGTGATTTTGAAGGAGTGGGTATAATGTGACACCTATATAGAAAAAAGGACATGTTAGAATGAGCCATCTCGGTCGGATAATCAGACCCCGTTTCAGTACCAGGCATGTCAATTGACAATACTTCAGTGTTTCACCATCCAACAGCCGACTTTGATAAGACCAACACGTTTTGAATAACTAAGATCAAATTAACAAGATCCAAAACATGACCTATTTTTAAAGTAATGCGGACTTTAATCAAGGTTGGAAGTATAATGTAGGGGTAAAAGGCTATAAAAAAACAAGAATAAACACAATGAATGAGAATGGAAAAAGCATGGCTGAGTTAAAATATGTCCAAAATTAGTAATTGGAGATCATCTTTGCACATAAGGGAAATTCATAAACTTACTGCACTCACGATGGAGTAACAGAAACAGATTACCATATGTGCTTAATACACAATTTGAACATCATTTGGATGTCGGTCACAGAGGAGCAGATTGGAAGTATCTAATGTATGCATATTTAAATTGAAATGAAATTTAAAATTCATCTAAAAGAACAACTCGAATAGACAGTCAAAGCTCAAGTAAAGAAGTAAAGAGGAATATCAGTTTAAAGAATAGGTTTCAGTTACTCAGTAGTGAAAATGAACGAACATTGAAGACAAATGGACTAAGATAAAGGACACTATTGGGCAGCAAATGTGCACAATTAAAGACAAATGCAAAAACCTGGATAAAGATGACACCTGGAAATGTATTCAGAAATAAGAAAGATGAAACAGATTTTTAATATAAGAATAAAGATAAAACCCAGCTAAAAGAGAATATAGCTAAAAGACAAGGAAATGAAAAGAGCGGCTGAGGAGATAAAAGGGGCATATGTCAATCATTGGCAGGAAGAAAATCAGCTAAGACTGGAAACAGTAAAATGCTATGCAATACCCAAAAAAACCCACGAACTTTGTTTAAAGTGTCCTTTTTAAAAGTTAAAATGGGAAGATAACATCAAGATCCCGAGCAGAAAGAAAGATGGCAGAACATTTAAAAAATATTAAAAAAGACCTGATCCACAGTACTTCTCAGTTTGACAAAAGGGGCAAGAAACAGCTCTACCATTATGAAGAATTAAAGTGTGCTGAGGTCAGGCAACCCATTCCTGATAAACAATACGGCAGAGGTGAGGACAACATTACTGCAGAAGCTCAAGCGGCTGATGATACAACAATTGCCAGGTGCAAGAACTTTTAATAAAGTATGGGAAGAAGAAACTGTCCCAGATCAATGGAAAAGGAAAAATTGTTAAGATCCCCAAAGGTGATCTTAAAAGATTCAACAACTGGAGAGGATCTCTATATCAGTTTTGACTAAGACTTTCTGCAAAATCATTCTTAATATATCAAATGCATATCATATCAGGGCATATCATAAAAAATAAAGCTATTGCTCCCGTATACATTTTTTATACATCTAATCACAACATTCCCCAGCGAACCTGAAACATCAACCCTTCCAGAGAAACATAATAATAAAGTTACGATAACAGAAAGGACATTCTTTTATTCATATTCAGATGGACGTGTTGTTTTATTTAGAAACAGTTTGTCTAAGAAATCATTGAAAGTTTTCTGTATTTGAACTCATCTTATAATGGGAAAAATTAACACTTGAATTGATGGAATGGAATACATATGCGATTGACCAAGCGGCGACACAAATGTTGATCTGTCTGCCCCTAACATTGAACTCACCCCAAAGCAAAAACTGCCGTGGAGATAACAGCGCGGGAATATAGCAAATATAAGGGACTACAAGCAATCAAACTACCATCTTCACTGTCTTTCGTTTTTTTTGTGAAGTAGATATTCTTTCGTTACTTCAGCCTTACCTCCTTCCCCAATTCAAGTTTTCTTAATTTGAAAACAAAGGCGGTTGTAAACTTAACCCCAAACAAAAAAGTAATACTTAGAAGTGCATGTGTGTAAAACAAAACCTTCTACGTCCTTCTGCTGCTCTATTAAATTTACCAAAAGATTCTATTTTGCTTAGTACAAATCTCAGCCACATTGGTGGCATCTCAGAATAAAAATTATTATATTGATGATGTAGATCATACAAATTATGATTGTAGTTCTTTTTGCTGTGACTATTTTTTTTGATTTTCATCGGGAATGCGATGAGAGAAACCTTTCTGCTGTAATGTAACTGTGATATAACTTGTTTTTGACAGAAGCAAATATGGCCAGCCCGTGATAGATACATGCCCTTCAACTGAGACCAGGAAATGTCGTAAACTGGCATCAGAGGGTTCATACAAATAGATATCCACTCTAAAGAAATCAGGCAGCACAAGTCAGAGATGGGGCCCAAAAAATGCGATGTTTACAGTATTAAAAATCCTTGGTTGTAGAAGATGATAATGTTGATGATGTTTGCTCATTCAAACATCCAACAAGACAACAAATAGTTACCATTTGATAAACTCGAATATATTTCTGCCATTATCTTTAGGACAATATCAGCGACCACCATCTCCCTCAGCATTAAAGTAGCCTTTATTTCGTTATCCATGGGAATTCAGGTTCACCGGGGATCAATATCGTCAAGTGTACACACCTGTTCAATACAGTCCTCGGCCTGACCCATCCAAGATATTCCTCTTTTAACCTATTTTTTTTGTCTTTTTTTCCAAGTGCAGGATGTTGTGTGTCAACATTGACTCAGTTATGCTCTGCAGCTCATCAGTATTCTATACTCCATAGTAGGGTAGTCAAAGGGGAAAGTGTTGCCCTGCACGACGTGTCTTTGTCAGCCAAGTATTGGCATCGCCTCGTTCTGTATTCTTTCCAGTCGTTCTATCTGACAATGACTGAGAGTCAGGATCCAGCGTATGCTCAAGCACAGAAAAGGGCCAGACCCGGGATAACTGTAACAAGCCCCAGCCACTTCCCAAAAAACTGGTTTGTTTCTTCAACTGTAACAAGCCAGACCCCAACCGGGTTTTTTTCTTCAACTGTAACAAAGCCAAAACCCCAAAACTGGTTTTTTTCTTCACTGTAACAAGCAGACCCCACACCGGTTTTTTTTCTTCAACTGTAACAACAGACCCCCAAAACCGGGTTTTTTTCTTTACTTTAAAAAGCCAGACCCAAAACTGGTTTGTTTCTTCAACTGTAACAAACCAGACCCCAAACCGGTTTGTTTCTTCAACTGTAACCCCAAGCTCAAAACCCCAACACCGGTTTGTTCTTCAACTGTAACAAGCCAGACCCCCAAAACGGTTTGTTTCTTCAACTGTAACAAGCCAGACCCAAAACTGGTTTGTTTCTTCAACTGTAACCGACCAACTGTTTTGTTTCTTCAACTGTAACAAGCCAGACCCCAAACCAGTTTGTTTCTTCCAACTGTAACAAGCCAGACCCAAAACTGGTTTGTTTCTTCAACTGTAACAAGCCAGACCCCAAAACTGGTTTGTTTCTTCCCCTGTAACAAGCCAGACCCAAACTTTGGGTTTTTTTCTTCAACTTAACAAGCCCCGACCCAAAACTGGTTTGTTTCTTCAACTGTAACAACCAGACCCCAAAACTGGTTTGTTTCTTCAACTTATTAACCAGACCCCAAAACTGGTTTGTTTCTTCAACTGTAACAAAAGACCCAAAAACTGGTTTTTTCTTCAACTTAACAAGCCAGACCCAATTGCATCTACCAGCACGGCAAAAAAAACTAGTGAAACTGCTGTAGGCCTACAACACATGTGACGTAGGGAAGATGATAAGCCAACAAGTTCCCCTGTTTTTATCCACCCACATTTTAAAAGTTCCTAGTAAACCAAGCACACATTTGTCCATCCTCAATCAGCTGTAAACCATCCACCCAAGTCAGCGTAGAAAGAAGGCCGAAAAATTATCTTAACCTACACCCCCGTGAAAAAAATGTTTGAAACAGAACTAATTTCCAAGCTAGGGAAAAATAAAAAAAATATAAACGTTTACTAACCACGATTCGAAAATATTATCTTCCAACCGTGTATTGCACAACAGGTTCTAATAGTGAACACGATAGAATTTCAATTCAAGAAATAATCAGATGTCGAAACTGCCTACTATGAAACTAATGACATTGATTTAGTGATCTATATAAATCACTTATAACCAGGGGATTATGAAATGATCAAATTTAACCTAGCGTCATTAGTTCATTTATGATGCAAAAATAGCATCCCCAACAATTCCACAAGATTTGGTTGTTTAATACTTGAAATATCACAACATGCATTAATTATGCCTGATGAACCTCAGGAAAGTGTCACAGATGTAGATGATATCCTAATGAAACTGACGCCTCCTGTTGAGCATGTGGGGACTTACAGAAACACTTATTTTCCTGGAGATTTATCCTTGCTCTCAGTGATGCAGATAATCTCCTGCTGTTCAACCATGTATGTGAAAGATGTCAGAAGTTTAATTTTTTTAATCTGTTGTGAAGCTTGTCGAGTTCGATTCTTGACCCATTGTACCACTATTTACTGAACCCTGGAAACCTCTTTTGGGGCCAGCGGGTAAATGGGGTCGAAGTAATGTTAACTTATTTTATTCCAAGAATTGTTGGTTTAACAAAATTATTGTTTTACTGTGAACGTAAGTGGTCACCAAGACACTGGTACAAGTTTAAAATCTTAGAACTCAAAGAACTAAATTTATTTATCCAAATTGATTACTGTTCCTCGTTCTCTCCTAGGATTAAATGATAAAGAAAGTGTATTTCTTGTTTCTATTGAAGATAACATTGCATTGACTATTTTTAAAAATTCTCTGAAACTGGTATTTGTGCGTTTGTGCATCAAATTGCAAAAGAATATCTTCATCGCCTTGCGAGGGACGATGATTTTCTTGAGAGGCTCGTGAGATGCTTGATTTCTTTCGCGAACGACTATCCCGGAGAGGTGCTTGTCTGGGCTATCATCAGTTCGAAAATCACTCGCCAACAGGCCCTCACCAGCCAGCATCGACATACTGCGAAGTAAAACTTATCTTAATTTTCACCCCATAGTTCAGTGGTGAAAAATATTTTTTCGTCATCTGTCACCCTAAGTCAGACCCTGGAGCCCCTTCTGTCTTCCCAACTATCCTTTGGTGGCTTACAGACGGGACAGAAGTCTTTAAAGGGTATGTTATCCCCTGATCGCCTTAAGTCCCAAAATCTAGGCTCATTTGGCACTGTTCAGTGTGATCCGGCGTTGCAACACGATTAACTTATGTGTGACACTACTGTATCTTTTTCCCTTTACGTTTGTTATTTAAAATTTGTTTCACATGCGAGTCCCGTAATCTTATCTATGCCCTTATCTGTAAGCGGTTAACAAGCCTATGTCGGCGAGACAGGCAATAGGCTCAGTCACCGATTCGCCCAACACTTGCGCGACATACCGGCTGCTTGACCTGTAGCCACCCATTTCATATGCTGGCCATTTAAGAGCTCACGATGTCCAGGTCACAACCAGCCGATCTGTTCTCGGATGTCGGTCGTTTCTCTGAAATCGGTTGATTTCTTTTTTTGGACCCGACGTGGGCTCAACGTATTACATTCCCAAATTTTTTTAGTACTCTCTTTATGCCTTGTAATCTATATGGTATATATTGCATGTATTCAGTTATATATTTACTAAATTTTCATTGTTTCTCTTCTGTTCTATTTCTAGTTTTATGTGTTTTTGTTTACATTTATTTCTTATTCTTTTATTTCAGATTTCATTAAAAACCCTTGTTTTGGTCGTCCATTTGTTTTTAAATGTGTCACGCCTGTTGTTTTTGTGATAAAGGCCGTGTTGGTCGAAACGTTGCTGTATTTGTCATTGTTTTTGTAATTTGTAAAACTACAGTATTTGTGATTCTGTTTTGCCAATCAAATAGTTTTACTGCAGTCCCATATATATTTGTGAATCCTAAATGGTGAACTCTCTGTTATTTTATCATTTTAGATTCAGTGTGATATCTGCATTACTTCCCATAGGTTGCACAGTGTGAACCATCATTAGACTCTTAATAATGTTATTATTTTGTCTGGTATTCCATAGCATCTCAGAATATTCCACAGAGATTATTTTGTAGACTATCAAAGGCTTTTTAAAATCCATGAAATTTAGTATAGTGGTTTTTGCTTCTCAATATGTTCCTCCCAAAAATTTTTTGTAGGAGTAATTATTGGTTCAAGCAGTTTCTCCAGGTTAAAAATTTCTTCTCTCAGTTGTATCCACCCGCCTTTGATTCTATTAAAAATGATTTTAAAAGTCTTGGGCATTATTGATAATAGGGTGATCCCTCTCCCGTTGTTGCAATACATTTATATATAATATATCAGACAACAAAGACCACTACCCTTCCCTTTGGTGACGATGGTTCTTCATAACTTTCTTGTAGAAAAAAGAAGGTAGTCAATCGATCGTCGACTTCATAAAAATTCAAGTCAGCTAAAGGTGGGCTGAAGTGCGCGACTGTAATGTAATAAAGTTGTGAATAGTTATTTTGATTTAGCAAATTTTTTCATTGAACATTTTACTAGTAGTGTTTATTTTTTTCAACACGATGAGGTTAATCAGAAGATGTCAGCTTGCTCTGTGACATGTAACAGTTTCATTGTTGTTACAATTGTGAATCGATGAGCTTAACTGCTAGTGAAATATAGAAAACAATTAGTTAACGGTATAGGGACATAGACATAATATAAAGAAAATACTGGGTTTATATATATATATATATATATATATATATATATATATATATAGTCGTAAATTGTGCTGCTCAATACTTGTTTATCAGCGTGTCAGATATAGCTGCAATATTGCTGTCAATACTTTATTTACAAGACTAACTGTTGTTTCATAACAATGATACGTTTATGCATTGTCACTAAGTTTTGTAATGCAGACATAGTACCATCTCACATTCTTTTATTACCATTTTTTCCCATTTTAATAATAACACATAAAGAAATAACATTTAATTAAAACATTGTTACAGAAACAAATGTTGTGACAGAACCACATATTACACCTATTCACATTTCAAGTTTTCTTAACACGTCTAATGTCTAGAAACTATATTTTTTTGTATATAATTTAAAAGATTCTGGTTTTTTCCCTTCATCTTCAAAAGAACAGAAATTCTTTTATAGATATTAAAGTTCGAACAATGTCCTTGCGTCTCATGTTTCAACTTTGAAGTCAATGATTAAAGAACTAAAGATACTAAATGTTTCATATGCAAAATGAAATGTTATTGAAAAGAAAGAAATTTTGAACAAATACACATTCTTGTACAAGTGTGACAAACACAAAATCCGTTTCATAGAACTTTAACAATTGTTAATGCAAAGTTATTTTCATAAAAATAAGAAACAATTTTTAACATTTAAAATATAATTTTAATCATATTTGGATTCTACTAAAATTATTATACTCTTTTTCCACGAATAAAATTTTTTTTTTAAATTCTTTAATCGTACATTTCTTTAAAATGTATTGGAATATTTCGAACAAAGATCAGTGTGCTTATATACTGTTGGTCATATGTAGATATTTGAACTGAAACAATTTATTTTGATTGAGTTCAAACATGATCACATAAATAGTCATAGTTTAAATGATTTTTATTTTTTAGAATATATATTTCTAAAGGACTTAATATAAATATATCATCTGAGTTGTCAGAATAGTAATAGCTTTAATATATTGGTACATGTGAATATATTTTCTACTAACGAAAACTTAACAACAAAATAACCTAAATTACCATGGAGGGAAAGAAATAGAAGTTTATTCTAATGTTGAGGATGGTATATTTGATATTGTCCCCAGCGATGATGGTGAAAGATATTCAGTCGTCAACTGTGTACTATTTGTAGTATACTGGTATATTTGGGTAAAACAAACATCATCAACATCATCATCTTCTACAAACAAATTTGGTAATACAGTAAACATCGCATTTTTGGACTCGCATCTCTGACTTTCTGTTTGATTTCTTTAGAAATGGACATGTTTTTTATGAACCCCCTGATGCCGGGTTTACGACACATCCTGGGTGTCAGTTGAAGTCATGTATTTATCAGCGGGCTGGCCACATATTTGCTTCTGTCGAATAACAAGTTATATCACAGTTTACATTACAGCAGAAAGGTTTCTCTCTATCGCGTTACCGATGAAAATTAAACAAATGTACAGCAAGAGAACAACAATCATAATTGCCTAATCTACATACTAAATATAATGACGTTGATTCAGAGTAGCCTACGTTATATCTTGGCTGGAGATTTGTACCAAGTAAAAATAAGAACTCTTTGGTATAATCTTGACAGCAGCAGAGTTGAGTAGAAGGTTTATGTTACGTTATACATGGACTTCTAAGTACTACTTCTTTTGTTGGTGTTGTAACCTTTAGCTACCTTTTTTTTAAATAGAAAAACGTCAGAATGGAAATAGCCTTCAGACCACTATAAAAGCGTGTATCATCGTCTCAAAAGAACTGAAGACAGTGAAAATGGAGTGTTAATTGCTTGTGTTCTTATTTTGTTTATTCCTGGTGCTATCACCCTCTGCGACAGTATTGTGGTTGGCCCAGATTTAAGTATTAGGGGGCAAGATATCAACATTTTTTTTTGGGTTTGGTCAATCGCATTTTATTCCAGTATATCAATTAAAGGTTTAATATTTTCTCTACTATAAGATGAGTACTAAATACAGACAGACGTTCAATGATTTCTTATACAAACTGTTTCTTGAAAAAAATCGGTTGTCTGGAATATAAATAAACATCTTTTATTATATTTATATAAAATTTTTTATCTTAAAATTTTTTGATATAGTTTCTTGGAAAGGTTTGGTAGTTCATCTGTACTCTGAATGTTTCAATCAAATGTATGTACGAATGTTTCAGTAAAATAGCTAATCTTCTCTGGGGTGGACTCATTGCCTAATGTCCCAACTGTAAATTAAGAAAGTCGAAATTAACAATGCCAATCACTTGCTTCATGTACAGTTCATCTAAGTTTCGAACCCACCCAAACTGAAGGCTTTCATCTATTACATAACAAACCAACAACACAGATTTGTTCAATCTGCAAACATTTCTCAGACCCGGACGATATCTGTAGAGGTGAGGTATGGTGTTCGCCTATCACATCAAAGGTACTAGGGTCGTTTACAACTCAGAGCACTAGTGCTAATTGTTTCTGAGATCCATGATCTCATTGTAGAGTGAAGTTTGAAGTTCTAGATCTATCACAGACACTGTCCTATTTGTAGATAAAATAAATGTTGTTTCTGGACACGTTAAATACTTGTTTAATGTCTATTTCTTTAGTTTATTCATTGACTCTGCTGTTTGTGCTGGGGATGTTGATCCTCATTCACTTTACTCAAATGTCATAACTGCATTAAAAGTTGCAAAATTTAAAATGTCGACAATTTGTTTTTCAATTAGTATGCTTCATTTCTGTACAGCAATTTCCGATCAAGCTGGAATTCTGTTAAACATACCTTTTTATTATTTACGTATTTCATTTCGCTCCTCTGATACAAATTTTCTTCACTTTTTCCCGTTCAGTTGCAGTTGTAATTATGCTCATTGATAGTTCAGCATCTTTCAGTTCTTCTAAAGACAATCGTATCATTTATCTCCATATTTGAATAAGTTTGGATATGACATGTTGTATGAAGATTGTGGTCGATGTTTTGAACATTATTTGTATTGATAATCCTTAAAAATAATTTGATCTGATTAGGATGTTTTTCCCCTAGATAGGCTACATACAAATATACATCTAAAACCTTTCATTTAGATAAATGTCTACATAATCAAGTAGTAGCTCAAATTTTTTCAACTAAAAAAGAAAATAAAAAAAAATTTTTTTTTCAGTTCCCCTCTATAGTCCGTTACAAACGTTGTCTCTGTTTAAAACTCTTTTTAATTCTGCAACCATTTCAATTCTTTGAAAATTTTTCAA
>JADZMA010001180.1:0-24101 GCA_020796225.1 Arion vulgaris
ATCCAAAAAATTTAAAAAAATTTTTTTAAAATTGGGATCCCAAATATGCCAATTTTAATAACAATGTTTTGAAGTGGGTGCGGCCCCTGGGCGGGACACCAGTCAAATGGTAAAGTAGACTTTTACGCAAAAATCAGGTCAGAAGTGTCGAATCAGGCATCATGGCTAAGCGCTAAATTCACAGCGGACAAGCGTAGAAAGAAAGGAATACGTGTTAAAGTCGACTAGGATTGGGTGATTCTTTTCAACTGTTTGTATGTTCTCTAGTTCTATTCTCTTATTGTTGAGGCAGTAGTAGCCGATGTGATTGGTTCTGGAAGTACATTATTTTGATTGTTAGGTATTTGGCTATCTAGTGAACACGAAGAACAAAGTACTTGTTTGGCTTTGTGTGTACTTCTGGAGGTTTCTGTGGCTGCGATGTTGTTTTTAACTAGTTATGAAACGAAACATGGCCTCATGAAGAAAGTTCACAGAGCAAGCTATGAGGAACTCCAACTGACATGCAGCTTTATAAAGGCAACCAGCATGGTTTATAGCGTATACAAACTGATCACAAAGAAGAAGATAATAACAATGTGTAATAACACTTTATTAACAATAAATGCAACAATTCAAAAATCATGTTATTAAAAACAAATTGACAAAAATATGATTCCAGCAAGTCACTTTGTCACAAGAAGACTTTGGTATGTTCACATGGACAAGAGGACACTGGAGTGAAGAACATACTCTTGGTTCTGCCAACTTGTGAGTGCTAGTCAAAATTCTCTGGTTATTCCTGTGAGATAAACAGTTTGACGTACACTTATCAATGCACTCCTTGTAGTAGCTGCAATCACACTGATCAAGTCCCAAGGAGGCGGCCACCTCTTTGAGCCTTCCATATGTCCCTGGAGATTAACATGAAATTGTTATTTGTCATCAACATTACAACAAAAACAATAAATTGTTGCTACATTCTCTTCTAGTATCACAAGTGTGAGTATATAATATAAAGGACTTTTTGTATTTCTTTTATATGGGGCCTATGTGAGTCTTTAGTGATTTTTAAAATCAAATTCCAACCAACCATGAAATGCATGAGTTGGCTGAGGACTAGGCATCAACCGGGCTAAAAAGCACAAGAGATAGATAAGATAGAGACATGTCAAAATACTTCAATTATCTGTCTTATTTTTCATCAATCACTAAGATCTTAGATATATTTTTTTCTTTCTGTCCATTGAGTTTTGAGAATCCATCTATAACATTTATCTAAAAAAGTGCTCATGTGTTTTCTTCTAATCTATATACACTATCTCTCATACATTCTAACTAATTCATTTACGTATATTATTTCATTACACACATATATATATATATCTGTGACTACAAGCAGTATGACTATTGAGGTTATAATGTAACTATGGCAACAGTCTGGCTGGAGTCACAGACTTTTACCCATGCATGCTTTCTATATTTCTGTTTAGCTTGTGTGTGTTTGAAAAGGTGCATGATAATGATAACTTACTTGATAACAAGGAGAAGAACGTGGTAGATAACCACAGAGCAGATGAACAACAGTACTATCATAGATGCCCGCAGTGAGTAGGTAGCAAACAACAGATTTATCACCCGTAGTGATTCAGATCTGTAGACAATGATCACAAGTTAGCGTTTCAGGTCTATGCAAAGTGCAGGCAGTGACTGTGTCTGCCCTAAAAGAAGGAACCATTTCTTTTTCTTTTAACTTGAGGTATTTTGGGAATATGGTAGGCATGTATTGACCTATTTTTTCTTTGCATGCGATGGGCGATGTGGTCAACATTACGCCTGCTGCATTTACATCCCAGTGCTTTTCCTGGTACCCTATTAAGGCTGGGTCAACGGCAGCCATTACGGTCAGAAAATATTCTTAATGCTTCACTGTGGAATTGAACCCAGATTGCGTTTCCTACAGCGAAGTCTACTTAATAACTATAAGTATTACGATTTCTTCTTTGAGTAGTATTTCAGATTTATTATTAAAAGTAGACAATAACACACACAGATAATTTCTACTATAAGATTGATTGTAGGCTACTTTTTCTTTTGTGTACAATGTCATTTGTGAATTGGAATATATTTCAACAGGGTGATGATCAGTCTCAAGCCCATTAGTGTCACTCAAAGATTTAATTGTCGAATGCAGACTGGTGATGGCCACAATCTCTTTGGAGAAGCTAAGGCCACAGGTGATCAAAACTTTTCTTAATGATTCTGAAGTGAGGTTTAACTGATTCTACAGAGTTTCGGCCTCTGTGCTGAATTATTTTTTTAGTTCCAAAAATTGCACTCGTAATTTAGCATCTTAATTTTGTTTCTAAACATGACCTAATATACATCAAACAGACAAATGGGCAAGCTTCACAAAATACTTACTATATTAGCAAATATAATGCAGTGTTAACTATACCTGAAACATATTAGAATGCATTACAAATAACAATTGGGAGAACTGATAAGACTACCACTATTACTGAGATTACTACTATTACTGTTAAGACTATTGTTAATATAAATCTAACGCTGCTATTACTAGAACTACCACTACTATTACCATCCCTACTGACACTACTAATACCCATACCACTGTGACCACTATTACTACTAATATCCTTACCACTAAGACTACTATTACAACTACTACCCCTACTAATACTAGTGCTACAACCATTATTACTTACCAGACTACTACTACTACCACTATTACTAAGACTACAATTACTACTACAAGAAATCACTCTTATGTTACTAGTAATCCTTCTACAATCTCATCTGCAAAAGTTAACAAAATAAGATGTTTACGTTGGTTCGCTTCTCTCAGAAGAATGGGCTGTGTAAAATTGTGAAGCATTTTTATTCCAACACAAACCTGAAACAGACACAGAAGAAAATAGTTTTAAAAATTAGCTTGCCTAATGCTATTGTAATGATATATTGTAGGATATGCCGATTGGTGTGTTGTTTAATGTGTGTCTCCATTATTACAGAACGGACTTGTCCTGATAACAAAATTCAATCAATCAATCAATGACTGAAATAAAGTTATCACACATTAATATTACATCACACATGGGCATGCTGTGTGCCTCAAGTGGACAAAGAATAGAACACTGCAACCTACAAGGTATGTCATAAGAGGCGATTGAGGAATGGAAGCTACCCAAGTAAATAAAAAGCGTAGTAGAAATCAGATGTGCTGGCCTAATTGTAGGCGAATAACTGACACACTGTGTAATCGCTCTTAGGCTCAGATCACATACAAATCACAAAGAGTGATTAATTAACAAGTGATTGATATGGGGCGTTCAAGAATAATATTACATCAGACAATTAAAAAAACAAATGAGAAAGAAAAACAACACATTTTAAACTCCAGAACACAACCGCAAATCATCCCCACCAAGACATTTAGCTAGGAATATAATAAATTGGTGTAAGCAGGAGTTTACTGGAAATAGGAAAGGCATAACACATACTATTAATTACCCATGATAGCACAGATTTTTAGTAATATTAGATTATCTGAAAATCTCAGAAGAGGCCTTGTGATATGGGGCTCAATTAGATGAATAGATTTATCCTATATCTAAGAATCAGACTTGGTAGCTATGTACAAATAGCACCACTGCTTTGTGGAAGTCTCGGTAGAAACAAAGGAGTAAACCCAAACAGAAAATGCGGAGTGGAGCCCCTAAGGCGGGCAGTCATCATGTGATGCTCTACGGGCAGCTCCTGCAACCAAACTTATATTAAACGTCGTATTTGCACTACTCTGGACTCTATCAGAGCAACTAAGCGGGGTAGCTGACGCCATGACTTCTTAGTCACTCCTACACTGCCACACATTTCAGAATTATGTGTCAAGGACGGAGGTTCAGTATTTGAATACCAGTCTTAGATGTGCTGCTTGTAACTGGTATATCGCAACGACAAAAAATGTGAATATTTTTAAAATATGTGAAAACTAATGATCTTAGACAATGAGCACAATTTGGAAAGATAAGACAATACATCAAATTCACTACCAACGATCGTTTCTACTTTCTGCGAGTTTTGAAATGAACCGTTACTCGCTATTGAAGGAAGGGCAATAACTACAAAAATTTTACACGTTTAGTAAGTTTAGTGGTGGTCTCCTGACATTTGAGCATTTCGTCTGTTTAGAAGCCAGGAATGTATAATCCTTTTAAAGTGCAACAATGGACATAATGTTTCCATAATTATAAATTAAGAAAAGTAAAACAAACAAAATAAACATATAAAAAGGAGCATGCATGTTGAAAATCAGAAAGCGAATAGGCAAATTGCATAGCAAATTGTCATCATATCAAATCCATCAGCAGATTACCAACAGACAGCGTACCTCAAAGTTACTCTGATACAGTGATTACAAAGCAAAAAGGTGGACCTCAGAGATAACAGATGCGATGAAAGACGATGTTTATGAAGAGTACACAAAAGCCATTCTATAAATCTCTTTTTACCGAGGCAAACTGGATTGAAGAAATGAAGAAAGATCTACATTGAAGGCCGTCTGTACGAGGTTCCAACATTTGCTATCTCTCATGTAGTACATTCCAACTCCCAACTTAATGTTACCCTCTCACTTATATAATGCTCTCTCTTATTGTATTCCTGTTTAATATTTTCCAAATATTCCTCTCATACTGTTATACGTTACATAGGGCCTGCAAGTAATTTCTCCACAGCCCTGTCCTGGGCAACTCGCTCAATCTCTTCTTGAACTGAGACCTAGATTTCTAGCCTCTTGTTCTGAACACTTTGCCTCCCACTTCAGTGCCTGCTTTGGTATTATTTGATGATTTCTTCTTAAGATATGTCCAACATTTCTCCATCTTCTAACAGTTGTTACTTAGTAATTGACCCATATTTCACTGATTCACTACTTGTGTTTACTTGTTCTACACTTCATACATCTACTGCCTTTCCAGTCAACAACACTATCATATGTATGTCTTTGACGTATTACTATTCTTTCACTGATGTTTACCTATTGATATCACTTCAGTGTGTTCGAAAATATGTTCTGTATACAAAGATACGTAGTGGCAGCATATCTCTATGGACATGTTTATTTTTATTATAATGTGTAGCCTAATAGAGGTTTACAAAATTTACGCCATCGAGCACCCATTGCTGAAACAAATAACATAGTAATCTATATCCCCTTACGGCTTGCTGACACATAAGACAGTAGTAGTGATCACCATTGTTGTCAATCTGCTGCTTTCTAACTCATGGTTACTATGCTTTCTAACTATGTTAGTCACAATCTTTCATTCTCCATGTTTCCAGCGTATGCTGCCCATCCGAGATCTGTCTTATTGCGAAAAAACCCAGTGACATTCTAAACACACTTCCAACTATCTTCATCCTATTCTTCTGATCGTAGTTGAAAGTGATGTACATTTAGTTTTCTTCCATCCTCTTCATTTGTGATCTTTTCTGGTTAAAATATTCCAATTTTTCCACAAAGACATTTATTTTAAAAAGATCTCTTCTTCTAGCATTCGCTTCCTTGACGAATTTATAGCGCCTGGTATGGAGCTTCTGATTTTTGCATGTAGGTATGCTTTCCTTTTCATCAGTGTCCCAGGCGTACCTTTTCTGACTTAAGAGGGAGATGGTCTCTAATTTATGTGTAGTGTTTGCTGTCATTTTTCAACATTCGCTATTGAATAGCAATTTTTCATGTTATTTTGGTATATTCTAAGTTTCATTTTCAGTTTGGAATATCATCATTGCACTCCGAACATGTTCATAGTTGCCCGACGCATCACAATTTCTCAAACAGCCTCCAGCAACTAACTGTAACAGTCGCCCAGCCCAAATTTGGGGTGTAAAGAATAGAACTCACTGTTACTCGCTATGCATGTCGAAGAGGCTACTTCACAGGTTTGGCTGAAATCGATGCAACACGCGGTCCTAAACGCAGTAGAAGTCTGCATTTAGGCCTACCAAACCAATGCAAACGATACACGTTCTTGGCAAAATCAAACATATCATAAAAGAGTGATAAAAATTGGTCAGAAGAACTAACTAAAGAAGAAGACTGTAACAGTTTGATGACTGCTCATACACTCGTTATTCTGCACTTTTCTGGGAATTCCAATTCTTTTATCAAATCTCTTGCAATCTAGCTGTTGATGTGGATTGGTTTAGATCATAAGTTCCCAAAGTGGGCGCTGAAGCCTTCTATGGGGGCAGATAGTGGGTTCACAAGCATGGGCGGCGGGTCTGTCGATCTAGGGGCCAGTAAAAAATAAATATCTTTCGTGGTTTTGCAATTGAATAATCATTCAAGATGAATCACATATTAATCACTACTTTTCAATACTTTAACGGCATAAGCACTAATGTATCATTAGTTGCTATTTACGAAAATATCAAAAGGCTTGAATGCGAAAACTGTTGGTAATGGGGGAGGGGCCATTACACAATTTTGTCTTGTAAAAAGTGGGCGGTGGCCCGAAAAAGTTTGGGAACCTATGATTTAGATGAAGGTAATCTTATGTCACACTTATGATCACGCTCTATAATGGCAGCTCTATCCAATGGCATTTGTTCGTAAGCGGACTTTTTTTTAGTAATGATCAAATATAAATAATACAATTGAGACATTGATATATACAGATAACAACAGAAATCTAATATTTGTTTGTTATATAAAGTTTTTATTGACACAAAGTATTAGATGTCCAGAGGTGTTGTGGACATATTATCATTGTCGACAGACAGAGCAAGTGGGTCTATATAGCATACTGGGGTCTTTAGTTTTTTTTTAAAACCTTCGATCAGATCATAACGTAGAACCCGCTGACTGATTTTGTTCATTTGTATTTTGATGAGCTCAGCTTGTTAAAGGTGGCACTCCATCACTGAATACAAATGGGCGATCGTTAAAGCCTCAAATGTTTCACTCAAGCAAGAGTGAGCTAATATATTACCTTGTGCCTCTTCATGCAGTTATTCACTCCGGTCCCTTGTCAGGATGGTCCATTTTCTGGGGTTACTCTCCTGGCAGAAAAGTCATCGCCAAAAATTTCACAATTTTGTTAAAATATCGAGCATACCCTATCTATATTTGATATGTACATGAAATGATTTTTATATGCTAAAACATGCAACGCTTATTTATGACTATTACCACGCCTGATCTTTTGGGGTGTGTTAGTTATAAAATTAAAATACTTCTATGTTAAAATCAAAACATTGTTCTAAGGAGGGATTTGGGTTAAACTCACACCAGAAAATCGATTAGGGGCTCTACACCCTTCTTCTTTGAACGCACCATATCGACCACTTGTCAACCACTTGTGTGATTTCATGTGATCTGAGTCTAAGAGCGATTGTACGTTGTGTTAGTTATGCACCTACAAGTAGGCCAGCACATCCGATTTCTGTGATGCTGTTTATTTACTAGAATAGTTTTTACTAGATCCTACATCAGTTGCCTCTTACGACATGTCTTGTAGGTTGCAGTGTTACTATTCTTTGCTTCTTTTTTGTTTTTTCGATCCAGAAGTACTTGAGCTTTCAGTTTCTTCTCGCCTGTTACAGACATCGTGAATCCTTCGGTTCGGTGCCACAAACACCGTAAATCTGGAGAACCTGTAGCTTTTCTGCCAGCCCGCAGAATTGAACAGCACAGCACTACAGGGGCTTGTCACACGTCAAACAACGCACTATAAACATGCTGGGCAGGCGGGCATTGTTTGCTTCACTTGCGGACCCCGACACAACCCAGGTGAAATGTTTTATCATAAAATTGCATACAGACACTATTCGATCGAATCTGACCTGATTATTCTGTGTTCAACAGATGATTATATTTATGAAAGCAGGGCTTAGTGACGTTTTGAAAGAGTTAGCTGGCTGTATTTTTTTAAAAAGCTTGTCTGTAGACATGAAATGAGCGCCATAAGAAATAAGGGTTTGTGGTTCAAATCCGCGTTTGGTAATTTATTTTTTCTTAGAAGTCAGTTAATATTTGTTCACTATTTATTTAGTTGTTCACTCCTGGCTCCTACGCTTTGAGGTTATAAACTCCTCATTTCATTTTACATTTAATATAGATCACTGTTTCTACACTGTTGAATGTGTCTTTAACAATAGCCCTTGCCGCCTGCCCAGCGTGTTCGTAGCAAGGATGTAATGATGTTAACAGCACGATAACTGCTGGCATGTCGTGATGGCCCAGGCTGAAAGAACACCAAATAGGTGACCACGGTTGCAACCCTACCAAAAGGGGAAGAATGGATCCTAACAGATGGTAGCATGACCAACTATCTCAACATTATCATTACTCTTGGAAGAGAATGTAGAGACTGGGGAATAAACATGAAGGCTGATCTCGCACTCACAGCTGATAGAAGATGATGATGTTGTATATACTGAGTGGTCAGCTTATCAAAGGTAGAGGTCCTGGCCGGTGTTTCTTGGCTAATGTGCATGGCAGGGTTGTTGCAGAGCGAAGTGGAGCATACAGGACAACTACTTCTAGCATGAGGGGATGGAGGCCGGGAGTCTACTGCTTCCATCCATTGGCTCACTGTGACTTCATTTACTGGCCGTTGTATGAATCTGATTCTCAGTCGATGCTTCCCAAGATCCACAAGGAGGTTTTGTATGAGTGGGATGTCCATAGAAGCTTCTAACCTAGGGCTTATGATACTGTCCTGGGCATGCGGGTGTTTACAGTAATGAGAGAGCGGACATGCTTGCACCAACAGCATCGATTGTTGGGGAGTTGAAGATGGATAAGGGGGAAGTTCTTCAAGTTTTTCGCGAATGTCTGTTGATGAGGACACTAAATGGATGTTGAATCGATCAAGCGATTTAAGCAGTTTGGAGTTACCCGTTGTACAAGTAGAACTGGATGTCTGAGGGGCAGAGTGAGAGGTGTGTTTAATCAGCGAGCCATGGGAACATCAGTATGCATATTTTTCTATATTTGTTGGGGGAGACTGAGCACCTATGAGTCTGCCCAGAGTGCAATGATGTCAGTTTAGTAACCAATAACCAACAACAGAATGATGCTTCCTTTTGAATTTGCATTGCTAAGTTTGTTATCTGAATTGTGATTTTGAAGCTTTTACTGTGATGGTCTTCCCAACTATAATTCAAATTTGTTTCTTATTTGCTGCTGTTCAATGTCTACACACTGAGTCCGGTTCTCTGGATGTATGTTGTGTTTGTTAGTTCATTTATGCTTCCAAACAACTTTGCATGGATGCTTGCCTCTGTTGGAAGTTCTTTCCACAGTTGATTAATCAGGTGACAATCTTGCAGGATTGTCTGTCCACAACGTTAACATATACCGCTCGTTAAATCAATCTATGTGATCTGAGCCAAAGAAAATTTCGCTTGCTGGTTAGGGCGTACAAGTAGGCCAGCATATCCGATTTCTGCGATGCTTTTTATTTACTAGGTAGCTTCCTGGGCCCCTACCTCAGTCCCCTTTTCACATGCCCTGTAGGTGCAGTGCTCATTCTTTGCTCCTTGGGTCCCCGACAACACTTTGGGTTTATTAATTTTCAAAGAATGTTCTTATACAGTAACCCTCGTTAACACGAACTGCTTAACAACACCCGGTTAACAAGAAAAAAAATGTGGTCCCGTCATAAATGTCTATTTCTTATCAGTAAATAACCCAATTTCTGCACCACAATCACGAACTGTATTTTAGCCCCTCCATTTTTTATCTCATTTCCCTTAACTTCCAAAGCTTCTCAATGTTTTTGTCCCCTTTAAAAAAGCCTTTCATTGTTAGTGATGGGAAAGGTAACACTAACAGTTTCATTTACCTGTGATGTCCAGTAGTGAAAAAGGAATGCCCTTGAGTTTGAGATAGATGGCGAGATAGGTGAAGACATTAATATGTACACAAAGCTTTTTTGGACAGCGGGGAAAAGGTTTGCGTCCCGGAAGGTCTGGCGATAAACCCGATCTGTCGGGAATAAATTCGTCGTTTCCCGGATTGGTTACATCGAAAGCTCTGATACTGTATTGTTATACAGGTGCAGAATGTTATAAGAACACCCAATTGAAGTAAAGTATGGTGGGGGTTGGAAGGAGAGAAGGGAGAGGAGAAAGTGGGGGAATTCCAGTTGATAAAAATCTGGGGAGAAAATGTTCAGATGGGGCAGGGGAAGTTAGATAGAGTCGTTGAAGAGTCATGTCTAAGGGGTTTTAAGAGGAAGCAGACAGGTATAGATCGGGAAAAACTAAGAATTCTAAATGAAGTAGACCGTGGTGCATTGAAGAAAAAGACAATTGCTGACCAGTATGGAATTGCCAAGTCTACGTATCCACAGTATTAAAGACGAAAATTCTTAATGCTGTTGCATTAGGTTCCGGTAAAAATCTAAACGACTCGAGTGCTAATCGAAGATATCAAACGCTACTTCTAGAATGGTTTTAACCATTGCACTTCCAATGTTACCTTAAGTGGACCTATAATTCAGTCAAAAGCAAATGAGATTCCCAAAAAATTGGATATTCAAAATTTCAGCTGTTCCGCTGGTTGGCTGTCGGGTTTCCCAAAAAAGACACTCAATTTCATCAGTAGGATTTGTGGTGGGAAACAAATAAAGTTGATGAAGAAGGCAAACAACTGGGTTTCATGGATTTACTGAGGAGAGAAAAGTTATCACGTGTGGCGGGGTACAATATGACAAACTGGGCTTTACAATCTTTTTCCAAGTCATACCTCGAATAAAGGTGACAAGTGCCATGGTGGGCGGCGTAACAACGCCCAACTTTGTCCTTGTATGTAATGCAGGCGGCAGTGATAACACCGCCCATGGGTGATAGAAGTCCAGAAACCACGTTGTTTTAAAACATGAACATGGATACTCTACCTTGCATCTACTCTCACCATAAGAAAGCTTGGATCGACAGCACATCATTTCATAAGTGGCTTCTTCATTTCAACAGTCGAATGGTGGCTCAGAATAGGCATGTTCTTCTGACAATGGACAGGTGCCCAAAATACAAAGATCTGAACTAACAAATGTAAAGGTTCAATTTTCCCCAAATAACAATAGCTTAGCTTTAGATCAAGGCATTTGCCTATGAAACTTATCTGCGACTTGTGAGGCTGCAATTCGCGCAGTTGAAAACAACACGATTACCTAAGTTGAGTGTGCTCGATGCAATAAAAGCTATAGCTGTCTCCTGGGAATCTGTGCCATCAAAACACTTGCAGAACTGCTTTGAGAACTGCTTTAGCAGACCTGAGACATAGAACACTAATCCTATCGAAGAGTTAGATGGTGACATGACACACCTCTCATGACTGAATGGGATATTCTTCAAGGCGTTGCAAACCCTGAGTTAGTTTGAGGGAAATTTATTAGTGCAGATGATGATGTTGCCGTGTGTTCTCCAGAGGGAAACTGATGTACATGTACATCAGTTGTGTTGGGGAGTCAAAATATCATCAGAAGAAAGTGATGAAGACAATGTATCCGCCCCCCCGCCAGGAAGTGAAGGAGAGAAGGGAGGAGGAGAAAGTGAAATGAAATTCAGTTGATAAAATCTGGTGAGAAAAAGTTCAGATGGACAGGAAAGTTAGATAGAGTCAGTTGAAGAGTCATGTCTAAAAGGAAGCAGACAGGTATAGATCTGGAACAAACTAAAATTCTAAACGGAACCTGGGGCATTGAAGAAAAGACAATTGCTGAACAGTATGGAATTGCCAAATCTACCTTATCACAGTACTTAAAAACCGGAAAATTCTTAATGCGTTGCATTAGGTTCGTAATAAATCTAAGCGACTTCAGAGTGCTAATACGAAGATATCAACGCCTTCTAGAATGGCTCAACCATATCGCATTAATGTCCTTTGTGGACCTATAATTCAGTCAAAACAAATAAGTTGCCAAAAAATTTGGGTATTGATTTCAGCTGTTCCCTGGTTGTTGACCCGGGTTTCCAAAAAAGACCTCAATTTCATCAGTAGTGATTTGTTGGGGAAACAAATAAAGTTGATGAAGAAGGGGCAAACAACTGGTTGCATGGATTTTATGGTGAGAAAAGTATGCCCGGTGCGTGTACAATATGGACCAAACTGGACTTTTTACAATCTTTTCCAAGTCATACCTCGGAATAAAGGTGACAAGTGCCATGGTGGAGCGCGCAGTAAACAACGCCTAACTGTTGTCCTTGTATGTAATGCAGACGGCAGTGATAACACGCCTATGGGTGATAAGGGAAGTCCAAAAAACCACGTTGTTTTAAAACATGAACATGGATACTCTACCTTGCATCTACTCTCACCATAAGAAAGCTTGGATCGACAGCACATCATTTCATAAGTGGCTTCTTCATTTCAACAGTCGAATGGTGGCTCAGAATAGGCATGTTCTTCTGACAATGGACAGGGGTACGCCCATAAAAAACATGATCTGAACTTAACAAATGTAAAGGTTCAATTTTTCCCCAAATGCAATAAGTCGCCCTTTAGCCTTTAGATCAAGGCATTATTGCTCTTATGAAGAAAAGCTTTTCGTGCGACTTGGGGAGCTGCACGGCAGTTGAAACAACCGATAACCCCAAGTTGGGTGTCTCGATGCAATAAAAGCTATAGCTGTCTCCCGGGAATCTGTGCCTCAAAACACTTGCAGAACTGCTTTGCAGAGCCTGGAGACATAGCAACACTAATCCTTCGAAGAGTTAGATGGTGACATCGACACCACCTCTCATGACGAATGGGGTATTCTTCAAGGCGTTTCAAACCTGGAGTTAGTTTTGAATTCATTAGTGAGATGACTTATGTTTCGGTGTTCTCCAGAGGAATCTATTAACATGTAAAAATCAGTTGTGTGTGAGGGTTCAAGAAATATCATCAGAAGAAAGGGTGAAGACAATAGTATACCGCCCACCCGCCAGGAAGTGTTAACGGCCTTGGACACTTTAGAACGGTTTGCTACAACAGCTGAAATGACCACTAGATTTGAAGCTTACACAGAGTTGGGCGAATTACTATGCACTTTCTCTGTGACAGAGGGAATATACAAAATTTTTTCAGAAAATGATCAGTACTTCTTTAAAAGTTAATTACTGTAGTAGTGTTTCTATGATGCATCTGTATTGTATATGTTATACGTGCTCATTCAATTTAAAATTTGATCCCGAATATAAATTTTTAACACAAACTCATGATTGGTCCCAGTTGTTTAAGAGGGGTTTTCTGTAGTGTATTATGATTCATTTGGAAAACATTCATGTTAAGCATTTGTTTGACATATCATTATTTCAATTTAGTAAGAGAATAAAACAAAATATCATTTATATGAATCATACCAAGTATTGTCTTGTTTCTTCTGGTAATCCTGGACATCGGCATGAACTTGGCACCTGTATGCGATAGGTACTTTGTCATTAGCCGGCCACAACTGACAGGAAGACCTATTTTTAGAAATTGTCTGAAAGTGTCATCTATTTTTAGATATATTGTAAATAGTCGTGGACAGTCCACTTTGGGACCAGGTAGGTCAAGCATTAGTATGTGGATACATAAACAGTGATACAACACAAATACAGCGAGAAGGAGGAACAATTATATTATAGGAAAAACCCACAGAAATTGTTAACCCAACCCTGCCACAAAATATATGTAGTATGTCAATATAGTATTCGATACATATACAGTGATAACAACACAAATACAGCGAG
Source organism: Arion vulgaris (assembly GCA_020796225.1). Taxonomy (NCBI): domain Eukaryota; kingdom Metazoa; phylum Mollusca; class Gastropoda; order Stylommatophora; family Arionidae; genus Arion; species Arion vulgaris. The sequence goes on from JADZMA010001180.1 coordinate 13,729, forward strand.
GAAGGGAGGAACAATTATATTATAGGAAAACCACAGAAATTGCTAACCCTAACCTTACAAAAATATAAAATCTTGCGATTGTTTGTTACTCTTAATTTTTTTAAAGCCGAAACAAAAGGTTTTCAACATGAAACCCCAAAAACGCAAATGGAATAAACCGTCAGACTGTTGACCTTTGAAATTACTGGACAATCCTCGACAGCGCCACGGATACCCAGGGTTTACCCGAACTCTTGTTCAGGACTTTTGCGGTCGGCTAATGACAAAGTACCGCGTCATGTTGATGCTGCAGCGTTTCAGTACTATTTGGCGTCAATTCCATAAGTAATAAATTTCAAGTCACAGCAGAAGTTGTAGATGACACACACAATATGTAGATGAACCTGCAATAGTCATATTTAAAAACAATAGTTATTAATATATTTTGGTTTGTACTGACCTGAATATTTTCTTAAATAAGTTAATAGTTATACTTATACTGTTTCACAAAGCTAAGTTGGGGTTACATAGTGTGCACATACAAAAATATATAATAGGAAGTAGGTACTTAACAGGTTATTACTAATATATTTTTTATAGACGTAGACATGAATTAATCTTCCAGCAATTGTAAACAATGACTATCAGCTGCCCATGGAGTTGGGGAAGGCATGCCTGTATATGGGCCTAGGGGTACTGATGTAATGAAGTAGCCCTTCACGTAAAAAATCAGTCAAGTGCATACCAGGTGCCCTGACTACACCTGAATTCATAGTGGGTAGTGGACGAACGCTGAAGCTGAATAAGCGACTATCCTGGGAGGCCATAACAAAATAGACAGATACCGGAAAAGTAGATAACTGTTACTGCATTACCTCTATGAGTGGAGAGTAGTGTAAATTGTTATTTTTAAATTAAAAATGACACTGGAGTTTGCTTGTCAGAACACTGGAAGTGAAAATGAACACATTACAGTTACACTCAAACTGAAGGAGTGTACAATTAATTTTCTTTTCCGACAAATGTTGAATGAAATGAATTAAAATGTGATCAAATATTAATTATATTTCATATGGACATAGTTTAAGTCCCCAAAGATTGGCAGAAAGCCATCATAATACCAATATGGAAAAAAAGGGCAACAAAAGAGAATGCTATACATACAGAGGCATATCATTATTAAGTCATGTTGGGAAATTATATGCTAAAATTTTTGAATCTAGAATCAAACCTATAATAGAACCACAGCTGAACATCGCTCAATTTGGGTTCAGAAAGGGAAGAGTTGCACTGATGCCCTGTTCACACTAAGGCAACTCAGCGAAACACCATTTTGAATATGACAAACAGCTCAACTTAGCATTCATAGACCAAGAAAAGCCTTTGATAGAATAAACAGAAACAAACTATGGACCATACTTAGTGAATATGGAATTCAGGGCCAACTATTAGACAATATTAGAGCGCTATACCAAAAATGCTCAGCGTAGGACTAAGTTACGGCCTGACAGACGAATTTGAATTATCATCAGGAGTAAGGCAGGGATGTGTGCAGCTGTGCTTTCGCCTATACTTTCAATATTTACATAGACAGGATAACGCAAGAAACCAAGACAGATAACAACCTCGATAACAACTACAATTTAATAAACGAACTACTTGCAGATGATCAGAGTATAATTTACAACAACAAAACAAACTTCAACAACACATAAATGCACTGCAAGACATGCAAAAATATGACATGAAAATTAACACCTCCAAAACAGAAGTCATGACAATAAACAGGTCAACTAAATATACACGTCAATAATGTCAAAATACAACAGACTCCAGAATTCAAATATCTCGGAGTATATTCACAGCAGATGGAAAGATGGACAGAGAAATGAGACTAGATGCCAGAAGGCAAATGCAGTGACATACCAACTGTCACCACTATTAAAACATCCAAACATTAACATCAACATGGCAGTCAAACGAAAACCCATAAACTGATATTTATTCCAATCCTCTGCTATCGTGCCAAACAGGGCCCCTGACAAGACACAAGAAAAAAAGATTACAACATGTGAAATGGGATGTCACGAAAAGCTGTCAACGTTACAAGGCGAGATAAGTGAGAAAAGAATAGAAGCATCTTGTACTATCCCATGCCCAGTACATCGAGAAGCAAAGATTCAAGTGGTTCGGCCATTTAATTAGAATGGAACCACATTTACTACCATCACGTGCCTATAATAATCGACACTCGGGGCGCAGAGCACGAGGCAGGCCAAGAACAAGATGGATAGATAAATCTCAGAGTCCTCAAAGCATGGACTGACAACGTCAAGCCAACACATTTTGGCACAAGATGGAAACTAACTCTCCCCACGACGCTTCACTTGGAAATGGTTAAGATAAGATAAGATAGTTTAAGTAAGAAACTTTATTTAAAATAAAGTGATCAGAAATAGTTGAAAATTGAATTTACATTCAATGAATGAATGAATAATTAATTTTCCATTATCAAATGATCGATGGAATCAATAAATTCAATCATCTACAATGATTGTGTGAATCATACTTATAAGTATTCTGATTCATAGTCATAAGTATCATTTATGTATGAAAGGGAAAGACTGAGTCAAGATTATGATTCCTATATTATAAAAAATAATAATATTATGATATTATTTATAATTACAAACAACTTAAAGTAAATATTGAATAAGAACATCATAAATAAACTATGACTATTGTAAATGTCGATTAAAAAATTGTACATTGTTACAGGTTCGCTACAGTGTAGGTAGAAGTGTTACGTAGTGTCGTGGTCTGTCGTAGATAAGTTTTGGAGGTGCCATTGATAATGGCGGCAAATAAGGCGCGAATAGTAGGCCCAACTATTCGTTACTCGGGAAAAACTAATTCGCATGGTTTCAAAATTTAGTAATCAGATTATCCTTATTCAGCGAGTTCAACGAGAAAGCTCTAGTCATGACCTACTTAAACTAGAGGCCATTTGACTGGCCAAAATATTGACTCATGACGTCACAACTACCGGCCGACTATCACGATTATGAATATTGAACTAAACTAAGACAGGGAGGCTAAAAATTAGTGTATTTTACATTGTTTATATTTTACCCCTTTACATAAAACGATAAATTGCAGCCCCCTAGGGTAACCTATAACGGTACAAGAGGAATTATTGTTATTCTTATTATTACATACAATCGATTATATAAAGAAGGTATATAAAACGATTAACTTATTAATGACATTTTAAAACTAAGGATTTGAAACAAAATTAAAACAACCTACCTTTTGTAAACGAATGAACCTCAACATTTCACCAGAAGAATCTTAATTTATATGATCTGAGTGTAGTTCTCTGTCTGTGGAAAATGAACCAGACACTTGTCTATTTATATATACAGCACTGTTTAATACTAACTCTAGTGTACACCTCAAAAGGCATAATATAGATGTCTGGTTGTGCATCACAAATAATTGATATAAAATTGGGTATTATTATGTACAGTGTAAAACATTTTTATTCTTCTGGATTCTTTTTTAGCTTTTTAAAATTTTCCCCAAGCTTTTTTTATTTGACGTGCTAGCCTGTTCGGATTTCTCTATGTCATTTTTTGTTTTCCTGTAGTTGTTTAAGAAAATATTTGCCAGTGTTGGAATGGCCTCACAAAACATCTGTTATTGAACAACCACAAGCTACACAAATAGTTTTGTCTTCCTTGAAGTAATGAATAAAATTAGCTGTCACAGTTTTCCATCAAATTTTCCCTTTGTGGTTGGGAATTTAAAAACTGTTGTTCATAAACTGAAGAGATTAGTGACTGAACAACAAGGTGCCATAAGACTTAAAACTGTTAAAGAATGTTTGGGTATTTTAACCACCGGTCAGTAGCCAGTATAATTTATCCATGAAACAATGGAGATCTGGCTCAATGTCTACAGTAATACTTGCCCTGCGGAAACTTACAGCAGGTAGAGCACTTTAGTTTTTTTGATACACTGAAGGCAAAAAACCGCTTATGTACACCAGCACAATAGTTCCATCTGGAACAAAATTTCACTTGTTTCCACTTTAATCAGGAACCATGAATGGCTAACACATTTTGCATCATGTTGTTTCTCCGTGTCAATATCAGCCATGTTAAATACTGTTGACAGGTCAGAAATAGCAACACCCCCACGGCTTGATGAACACGCTGGGTACAGAATAAATTTTCAACTTTTTCCCTTGATTCCAGTATCTTTTTACTGAAACAAGATAGTTCGCTCCTGACAGTTGCCTGTACTCACCAAACCTTGCTTCAATGTTATCTGTCTGCAATTTTCCCAGTAGAATATATTCAATGCCTAAAGTGCTGAGGGCATACTCAGACAACTGGATCACGTTTCTGGTACGAGTCAGTGCATTGGAAGGTCTCAGTAGTAAGTTTCCGCTCTGACCATCAAGATGTTGCCATGCCCAGCCACTTAGAAAACTGCATAGGGTATCAAATTAGCCTGATCTTCATTAGTGACAGGCTGTGAGAAGGTTGAAGTTCTTACGCCGCCAAACTTACTCTTCACATTGACAATTTTCCACCACTGAATGATTTTATGAAACTGCACTGTCATTTCACGGCAGCTCACGCTGCACATTATAATCATTAAACAACCTAATGCCAGTGGTACCTTTCTGCTATCAAGTTTGGGATGGGAAGAGTGTTTTGTACTAGACTTGGTAGTTTAACAATTTTGTGTATATCCTTAAAATACACAGTTTTCAGACTAGACAGTGTAGCTTTCAAAACTGGATTATCAGAGTTTACAGGGTATGAAGGGCAGGCAAATGTCTGATCTGCATCCTTTAAATTTAGCCAGTTGTGCCAGATACATTTAACAAATGAACAGAGTCATGAATTGGGAATATGGGTTTCACATCTTGCTGAGGATTGTCAAAGCTGTATTTGTTAGGTGACACAGTTCCTTAAACCCTTTTCTGTTAACTGCACTATTATCCGCAATGACAGCTAGTACAGTGAATCCAGATGACTGCACACACTGATAGTCTAAACAAATTGGCCCCGCAATCATCTGCTGTCATCTTTTCATGGGATTATCCACACCTCAGTGTAGTTCCCAAAATAGATGATATCATGAATGCTTGTACATTTTAGCACTTTCTTTGCATTAAGGAGGCCGTCCCTATTAATTGTCCTCCTGTGTAGTTCAGAGCAGATTTAACATATATCTCATCCATTTGAACAGCAACTATTCTTTCTCTTGTAGATAAAAATTTTCTTTTTACCTGTAAGTATTTGCTCATATCAAAGCCAGATGATCTTGACATGGATGGAATCAGTTTTTAAGTGGGGGATCGAAGGCATAATAATTTTGATTTTCAAAAAACCCATAGCAGGCAGGGGCTTGATGTGCCAAAATGCAAACATTGAGTTCTGCTACTATAACGCTTCCTTCTGTCATTAGTTCTCATCCCAAAAGCTGTTCATCCAGAAACTGCAGATTTTCTTCTTTAACAATACTCTCTGAGTTTAAATTAGAAAGTAAATTCATCGCCTTTAGCAAATTCTCATGAGCTTTGTGATGTAGTCATCAAAGTTCATTTTCTATATCGTGCCTAAACAATGACTAACAAATTTTGTAATTGGGACCATCTCTATTTTCCATTATTGAAAAGAATTGAATGATTTTGTATCAACTGAATCTCCTTAATATAAACAATGAAAAACATGTCTTGGTAATTTTGATACCGAGCTCATGGTTCTGTAGGGCTTTTACATTTAATGTGTAGAACAGAACATATTCATTGTTCAAGGGATGTGTGATGCCACGTCTCAGTCTTAATTTATTTTCGTAGCTGTTCTGTAAGGCCTTAAAATCGCTTAAAAATCTGTCTCAGCCATTCTAAAACAGCGTTATCATGTCTTTTTAACTTTAACAGCTGTTGATTGGGGCCTTTCGCTTATAAAGACTGGATTCTGTTGATAAATATGAAGGCAAGCCTGGAAAAATAGTAGGATATGCATCCTGTTTTAAAACTGGGCGACGTTGAACAGTGTGTTCTGTGCCAGCAGAATCTCTAAATTCTCGACAGTAATTACTTCCCCATCCTGAAAATGTTTTATACAAAAACCTTTTGCTGGTTGGAACCCAGTCTTTACGTGGGAAAACATCGAATCCATTTTTCCGAAGCACAATGTTGCGTGTTTGCGAGGGGAAAATTTAAACACTGTGTTAATTTACCCTTTTAGTTCGGACCTACATTCAGGACACAACACTTTCAGGCATAATTAATAATCCTTCACAAAATAAGAAACAAAATCCACAGAAATAGCGAAATTTGGAGAATTACAAGTCCTTTCTAACCCGGTGTTTAAACTGACTTCTGTTTTGATTCATGGGTTGAATTGTCACGTGACTAATATTGGTCCGAAGCCTTGAATAGGAAAGCCGTGCTCTAGTGGTCTTTTGGCCAAGTGGTTATGTACTCGTTTCGCGTCCCGAAGATCGTCGGTTCGAATCCGGACAGGGACGTTCGGTTCACGGGTGTATTTTTTTCAGAGACCTTTAGGATTGTTGCTGGAGTTACAAGTTCGTGCTTGCAATACTGGCGATAGCATGCCATTTCCATGGAGAGGGACCGAGTCATATTGAGTCAAACCTGTGCACTTAAGTCAATCCTTCAGCTTTGACCCGAAGAACATTGAAGTCCCATGGGTAGAAAAGAACAATGTGATCCCAACATAATTATTAACGATAAAAATGAACTAAAGGAACCAAAAATGGCCACGAACAGAAGGCGGCAATACCCAATGAACCTTCGAACTACTCAAACTAAGCTCAAGAAAATACACTACACTCAAGAAAATAAACATACCAAATCAAACCTCAAGAAAACACAATAAACAAAATAAAGAACTAGAACCAAGATTACATTGGGATCAGAAATGATGTACCCCAGGCCCGAAAAAACCCCCCGTCCTCTTAAACAATTAAAGGGGTTTGGGAATAAGGTCTAAAAAAGTCGGGATCGCACAAAAACACCAAAAGATTGAAAAACACAAAACCCTTTTGGAAAAAACCAAAAAATTTTTCGAAATATAGAGAATGCTCTACTGAATCTCAACAAAAAATTATTATCAAAATAGGGGGAAAAGTTTCCTCCGACCACAAAGATCCAAAGGGGATTAGAAAAAAGATGAGGATGAATTTGTTTGGATTAGTAAAAAGGACTGTAAAATTTGACAACACCCCAGGGGTTCGTGGACCGGAAAAAAAACGTTAAACCAGTCAAAAAACAATTTGGGGAAAAGTATTGTCATAAACAGGGGGTTAGGTTTCCCCAAAGAAAAAAGAAACACCAACATACAATATCAAAATAAATAACACAACACTGAAACAAGTCCATCGTTAATATCTGGAACATTCCACCAGAAAGATTACAACAGAAAGAGAAGAATAAAAAGATTTTTTAAAAAAAAAACCCCTTTAAATCACACCAAACACTGGAAAAAGACCCAATGAATTCAATTTTTTTATGGCAAATAAACCCTAACAAAACAAAAAAGTTTAAACCACAGAGAGGGTTTTACAGAAGAATGTTGAAATTCCTGGACAGCAAAAAAAAAAACGTGGGGGTTTTAATGGTGCAAAAAAAACCTTATCAAAAAAATAAGAATCGAAAAAAAGGTTTTGGGGATATAATGCGAAGAGAAGGTTTAGAACATTTGGTGACTAAGGAAAAATTTGGGGGGTCGTGGAAGACGGGGGAAAAATGTTGGATGGCCCGACATCTGGTTCGACAAAATATCGACGTCAAAACTGTTCAGACCAAGCAAAGAGAGTTGTGGAAAACGATCGCCACGCCGGCAGGCGGCATTGATTGATTGTCGTTATGAAGGTAATAAAACAATTAATATTGAAAAAAGCCCCCGTATAATCAGCCATTTACGGTTGGGCCAAACCGGTCTAAAAAAAGTTTCGTCTACCATAGAGTGAATTTATTTTTAATCCTTTTTCGTTCCTTGAAATATGTCTATATATTCAATGTTGTCTCTTGTATGAACTTCACTGTTTTTTGTGCTCCGGGCCGGGGTTTTTTCTGTGGTGTTTTTCGTTGGGCCAGTAGTTACCCCGTATCATATTGGGGGCAGTCTTGGTTGCCCAGTCCGGTGTGCCTGCCCACAGTAAATGGCGAATTCCCAATCTTCAATTTTGTATACATGAAAGGGGGGGTTTGTGTCCTGTTCTAACCCAGAATGACAACTTTTTCCCAATCTGCTCATTATAGTAATTGCGTTTGTAGGGTTTTTGATTGTTTAATCATCCTTTTTTTTGGGTGGGGGAAACACACGGTTGTCTCAGCCTTTCCCTTGGGTCAGTGGTCTGTGTTTTTTTCCCTGGTTTTCCCCACATGAGGGGGTACCCACTGAAGACGCCCATGGTGTTGGACAATTTAGGTAGGGGCTGTAGACCCATTTCTTCCCTTTCCAAAACCCAAAGTTTTTGGCCCCACTTGAGCGGAAATAATAACTTTTTCAAATCAAATCCTATGTAGGGGGATATTTGTCATTTTTTGATTTTTTGTGAAAAGGCCTTTTTGGTCAAACTTTTGTTTGTCATTGTTTTTTTTTTTGTCTATATTTTTTTTGGAGTTTTTGAAATAAAAAAGATAGGAGAACTTCGTGAAAACATAATGTTTCGGCGATTTCTCAAAAAATGACCATGTGTACGTTGGGAATATGGTTATAGAAACGTATAAAATGTTTTACAAAAAAAAAAAGGAAACCCTTCTCCTGTATATAGGGGAATACAATTAGGCCTGCATTTTTTTATTGGCCGTCGTCACACGATGGGTGATGTGGTCAGCATCCCCGGCCGCCTTTACTTTCCCAGAGCATTCTGGTACCGAAAATAGTGCGCTGCAATACAACTGTATTCAGACGTAAAATATTTTTTTTTAATGTTTTTTTTATAATTTAAAATTCTATTTTTGTGATATAATATTTTTATTTTAGTTTATATATGCACTTTCTTAACCCCGCAATTAAAAAAAATTTTATGAATAATAATTTTTAAAAAAAATGTACAATTAATTTTTTTGGAGTATTTGGTTAATTTTCCCGGCCATACAATGGGGGAAGGAAGTATCATTTGTTTTTTACTGTGTGGTTTTAGCGTTATAAATCAACTTTCAAAGCTAATCAGTATTACGTTGAAAGTAATAATTATGAACAAATAATTTATAAAATTAATAAGTACACGTTACCAATTTGTTGGTGGGGCCAGCCCACTGGTCCTTAATGTCGAGCCGCCCCTGATTCCAATATTGTGAAGGACTATTCCTTAGCAGCTATATTTAAAAAAAGTTGAATTTCCAAACAGTGCGAGAATGAGCATAGTAAATAGACATGTGCCGTTATGTTACCCAGTATTACCCCACAATCGACGGAATACCCATAATGATATCAGTGTCCACAGACTGAAGTATGATGTGTGCAAGATTTTTTCCTCTTTCCATACGGGTTTTTCTAAATGAAATTCAAGATATTGCATCTGATTTAAGATCTCGGACTAAAAAAACAATTATATTTCAAAAGGGAAGTTCAATATCAGTAACTTATCAATTTTCCAATTAAAGAAATATAACGTTTATTAGCCACAACTTGCTGCATTATATTGCAGTGTCATCATCACGGTGCGTATCCTTTATAGGACGTTGCTCTCTTTGCAGCGCATCTGAAATTCCCTCTGTCTCTAGCCAGTTCACCCATTTCGTCGATGGTCATATTCATGGTTTCATTAATATCTTGTAGCCATCTTTTCTTGGTCTGCCCTGCGTCCGCATCAGTTCCGGCAACATACAATCAGTAGCTTGCCATTGCTTCTGATTGGTTCTGTCCACTAACGATGATGATCTCTGGGTCCTGAGCCGATGCCAGGCTGTTCGCTCCCGCCTTCGAAGCCGTTGTTGAATTGTCAATCTTCCGCCTTTTCTGTCGGCAGCCTGTGTACTATAGAAGGAGTCTTCCTTCGAGTTTTACTCTACGTAGTTTCGATCGACTAGTCGGCCATTGCTCGAGGGGAAGGGGGAGGTGGCGCTGCTGTACACAAGCAGACTCGAGGAGTCATACGCGAGCTGGGCAGGAGTGGGGAACAAAATAGGCCCAGGCCGCCTAAAAGGACGCAACTGCCTCTCACCGTGAGATGTAAACGTATATAGTATATATATATATATATATATATATGTTTTTATATGGAAAGCGATGGTGCGATAGGGTGTAATTTTTTAGAACTTAAAATGTACGATGAAAGACAAGAAGACAAGCAAAACTCAGAGTTGCACAGTAAAACCTTGCCAATTTCGTCTGTAAAAA
>JADZMA010001181.1:0-24097 GCA_020796225.1 Arion vulgaris
GGAACCCCCCGAGTATCCGGCCGGGTTTTCCCTTTTCCCGCTTGTACAGGTGAACAATAGTGGCACCCTTTTGTTCCTGGGCCATTGTTGAAAAGGGTAAAAACCTTAAAACCACGTAAATTAACCGGCCCAGAAATCATGAAGAAAAAATGAATCTTTTGGGAAACCCTTTCAAATTCTTCATCGGATTACTAACAACTTTTCGGGGAAGCTGGGTTCATCAGCTAGTATATAAAAATTAAAAATCACCTCAACACCCCATATGCTCTTCCACGAATATCCCAAACATCCATAAAGAACTTTCCCCAACATAAATCCTGAAAAAGGGACCCAAAAATGTACACCTTGCTGATCGTGACGTCTGAAATTTGGGACACGGGGCCTATACGATTAGAACCCCAAAGAAATTCTTTGGTCAATTTCCATCTTGTAACCTGGGCGCCCTTTTTTACCTTTAGCACCCAAAGGTGATCTAACTTCATGCGGCGTCAAAAAACATGGGACCGCGGGCCCAAAGGGCGGGAGGGCGGAAAAAAAAAGAAAAAAACTCCATTTTGGGAAAGAAAGCACAAGGCAGGAGCATCATATGTATCAGCTCAAGCCCCCAGTTTTACCTGCAGAACTGTGAAAGGTTCCACCCAGAATAACCATTCAGCCAAAAAACGTTTTGTTTTGGGCAAACATACTACGTGCCCAAAAAACCCTATTTCTCGGACAGAGGAAATGATAAACAGTGGTGGCTTTTAAAGGTCATGGGTGGGACCAACCAAAAATAAAAACCCGTGTTTTTATTATTTTAAAATTTAAAAAAAACAACCAAAAAGTTTACCCGGGAAAAAATTACCCAAAAATGGCAAGCCCCAATAGATATATTAAAATACCACGAAGGGAAAAAAAGGTTCTGGCGGGGTTAACCCCGGACCCCTCTGGTTTAAAAACAGATTTTCCCACAAAACCCAAAAACCCGTTATAATATTCCCTAGTTATTTGTTTTTGGACTAAAGTTTGATTGATTTCACGGGATTTGAAAGCCCCCGGGAGAATGGGGCTGTTGAACGATTTCTTTTTCGATAAAATTATAAGCTATTATACAATTAAAAAATATCGGTTCTGGGGTTTGGGGGTTATCCGTCTGCTTTCCCGCAGAAGGTCCAGTTCGAACTCCGAATTTTTTTCTTTTTTTCTCGGGGGTTTTTTTATTTGTTGCAAAAACTCTCCATTTTCTTTTTTTTCTCAATCCGTTTACATGGGGCGTCAGGATAAAAGGATTTCTAGAAGGGGGCTTTTGTGCGCTTCAAAACATTGTTTTTCCGTTTATTATAATTGAGGCCCATTTTTTTCATGGGGCCCTTTTTGCTTTTTATCCACTGTAAACATCATTACTCTTTGCACTGTCTGCTGGTATGTAATCCTAATTCCGACTTTTAATTTGTTTTTTTGATGGTTCAAGATGCAGTTCGTTCTGATTCAAAGCAATGAGGGGCCCCTTTTCAACAGGGAGTTTCAGGGTTGTGACCCCCTTGCTGCCCGACTGAGGGGGTATTGATATTTAAGCCGACATAAAAATATAAAAGATATTCAAAAACATGGAACTGGCGTTTTGTGCCGCTGCTTTTTTGGGGTGGAGATCAGCGTATGGACGCCGGGTGAATGATGATAGTCCCTATCTTTCTCTCTCGCGATCCCCCGCTTAACTGTTTAAAACAGATTTCTCCAAAAATTCCTTTATTCATGGGAAATCTCATTCGCACCCCTACGGGTGTGTTTGTCCTTTTTAACGCCATTTGGATCGGGTGTATCCCGGATAGTCCCAGAAAACTGATGTTGCCCCCTTTTTTTTCCTGATGTCTTCATTTCAAAACCCGGTATTTTGAAGTATAAATCAGTATTTAGTAAACGACAGAAAGTTCAAAGAGGACATGGTCTGACATGACAATTTACGATTAAGTAAACACTCTTTCTCTACTATATCGTTTTTGAATAGTTGTTTTAAAAATCAGAAATTTACACAAATGATGATATTACTTTTGTGATTTTGGGGGGTAAAACATTAAAAAAGTCACTGTGTAATTTGAACATTTTCCCAGTTGGGATGAATTTTGTCTTGTGATTTTTCTGTTTCTCTCTCTCTCATCCCTGCTTGACTGATGTATCAGTTTTCCCCAAAATTTGCTGTTGGTTTGGGGGACACCACCCCTCCATTCAGCTTCCCCATTTAGCTGGATTTTCCGCCAGGTTGTTTCTCATGACTCTGGGGGCAGACTTGCAAAAATGCTCCACCGTCATGTCCCCTTCTCGATGGAAGGGCATTTTAATTTTTAAATTTTTTGAAAAATGGGACCGGGTTTTTGGTGGGAAACAAAGACGGAATATGACAATTTGTTTGTAGGGGACATACCAAAATCCCATTTTTTGGCGCTTTTTGGGGTGGTCTTGGACAACTTCTTTATATTGTTATCCGAGGTTTTTTTTGCCTCGGCTGATTTCGAAATGTCTGCGCAGCCTTCCCCCCCTTTTCTGCTTGTCTCCCCTCTTTTTTCCCCTTTTACCCAGTGTGATGGGGAGCCTTGATGACTGGCTTTGAATTTTTTTTTAAATACAGTATCTTTTTTCTTTTTTGCCTGTGCCGGTTGAGTTTTTTTGCCTTGATCCCGACAAGGACCCGGGAATATCTACTTTTTTGGTAGGCGGTTCCCAGGAAAACAGCGCTTTCTTTGGGCCCCTGTCTCCCCCGGTAGTTTTTTAAGTACTTTTCTGGGTATCGACTTCGGATCTTCCTTTTTTGGGAGTTTAAAAACTTTCCTCCTCTATCGCGTTCTTTGTCGATCCCTGGGTACTCGGGGGTCCACCCTTCGGGGTACTTGTATTTAATTCTTCTGAATGCCCCCTTTTGCTTGCGCCTTTTTTTTTCCCCGGGATTGACTTTAGCTCTGGTATCGGGTCTCCCCCGGCGGGTTCTTGTCGGTTCAAGTATAAGTCGGGACAGTTGGGTAGGAGCGGGTCGTCACTGTTTGTCCTTTGGGACTTTTAAAGCTGGGTCCCCCTTCCTTCCCCAATCCCCATTCTTATACATGGGGGGGGAGTTAATCCGGAAATTTTTCCCAGTTGGGTAACTTTTTTCTCTGCGGTCTTTCATGGGCGGGGCCTGTGATTGCTGCCCCGTGATGGGCGAATTCTGGCCCCCCGTGATAATCCTGCCCATTTTGGGGGGTTGCTACTTTGGCGAATTGGTGTTGGCATTGCCCCAAGCTGCAATGCCGTACCCGGACTGTCGCCCCCAAATTTTGAAATTTTGTCGCCGTGGGAAACCCGCGGTTTCATCATCGTTGTAGTTGTGGGGTTTTGGTGTTGATGATGGTATTTCTTTTTCGTGGCAACATCTTAATATGAACGACCATGGTGGATTCTAGATTATTTATTTGATGTTACATGTTGGGCAATACATCAAACACTCCTCCCTCAGTCGGTTTTTATTCGCCCTCTATTTGTCCCCGTCCAAGCAGTACCAAAAATCTGTCAGCTGTTTCACTATGTCAATTCTCGTCCCGTGTTTCTATCTGCTCGTGTGGGCAGAGGTGTGCAAAAACTCAGCCTCTATCTCAAACTCCGAAATTATCTATCTAAACCCTGTCTATCTGTAGGCCTACCCGGGGTTGAACGGGTTTTACCTGGTCATGGGACCTCTCTCCAAGCCTTTTTCTTGCTTTTTCGGTAGCTTTGTCATCTGGGGGAACCAGGAACCTTTGGTCTAGAGCCCCGTTTTCCCCAAAGTGGCGCACACCCCCCGGGGGCCCTTTTTATCGTTTAGGGGGGAAAGGCTGTTCAGTTTCAAAGTTCACGATGTTCAAAACCGGGGTATATTGACTTTTGGGTGTCTGTTTGACAAAGGGTGTTTCTTCCAAAACACTATACTGAAGTTTAAAAATCTTAATAAGGGAAATACTTATATCTGGGGAATTTTACCTCCTTTTAACAAAGCTTTGAAAGGGAAAACACTTGTTATTTTTAAAAAACGAGTCATATTTTTAAAAAAAATGTAATGTATCCGTCATTTGCCAACCTTGTCAGAAAACCAAAAAGTTTTTTAAAAATCTTAGTATGTATTATATTGACAGGCCCAAAATATCATATTTCTGCCACAAAAGCAGGTCCCAAGTTTGATTTGCCCTTGGGAAAGTTGGGTAAAAAGAACAAAAACATCAATTGGTTTTGCTCAAAACATTATATTGTTTGATTACAGACTAATGGATACCACATGCACTGGATTTACAGGGGTCCCAAAAAAATTCCTGTCCGTCATTTCTTTTTATAGGGCCCCAAGAATTTCTCCAACCGCCTATCCGGGAACTCCCCAATCTCCCCCATGGAACTGGCCCATATTTCCTGCCTCTCTCAGCAAAATTTCCTGGTCCCTTGGTCGACCCCCTTTTTTTTGAACCCTTTGCATCCCCCCAATGCCTGCTTTTATATTGTTGATCATTTCCCTCAGGTTGCCCAAAATTTTTCTCCCTCTTTTTTTTCTTATAAAAGTTGTCACTAGTTTGACCGACATGTCTCTGATTTCATCACTTTCTGAATTCGTTCCATTTTTTATTCATTATTTTTCGGCATCTATTTTCAAATGCATTCAACTTGCTTTCATATCTTTAGTCATTTTCCAACTCTCCTGGCAAAGTTGATTGATACAACATTTGAATTGAAAATTTAATTTAGTTTTACTATATAACTTGCAGTTCCATATTTTTTTTGTTTAAAAACTGATGTTTTTCCAATTTAATTTTATTTTTAACATTTCCTGTAATCAAAAATTTCTTCCAAATGGTGAACTGTCTGTCATTTTATATTTTAGATTCCAGTTGATATTCATTACTTGCCATGGGGTCTTCATTATATTTGTTTTTTTAAGCTTATCTGCAGTCCCAAATTTTTATGCTATGATGACAATTGTCTGTTTACAGGTTCCTTAAATACCATTTTTATTTGTGTTGAGAAAGGGAAAATTTTTATATGGATTACAGTAGAATGTCATGAGTCTTTTTTTCATGTTTAGCCGACTGAGAAGGGGGTGGTTTGGGTATACATTTTTTTGACAATAATAACATTCGTTAGTCGAAAAAATGATCTTTTCCCAAAAGATATCAGATTAAAAACGATCGTGAGAACAAAGTTTTTAATAGTAAAGTAATGAATATTCCCCTATATATACCGATGGACTTTAAAAAGAGGGAATCATAGAGCAAATAGAGCCAAATACAGAACAGCTATGAGGTAGCTAGAATAAAAAATAGAGAACTAGACACAGAACAGTTAAAGTACAGGATTGTTAGGCTAGATATACGAGAAAAGCAGAAGAGAATCGTAGAGCTTCAAGTAGAAGATATAACTATTGGAGGTTAGAATTTATCAGAGATAGAAAAGACACAGTATACTTTTTCAGAAGAACAGATTTGACCACATAAATGTGAATATAAATATTGTTAATGATTTGTTGTTTTTTTCTTCAAATAGTCATGCTACAATAGTCAAATTTTCTCAAACGTAAATCACCTGATGTTAAATATTTTTATATTAAAGTATTCCACATTAATATCTTTTATGCCAACAATGCTTAACCAACGAATCAATGAAACGAGGTCGTCTTGAAGAGCATTTGAAGGCAAAACATAGTTATCATATTATGTCAGATTTGAATTACTTTTAAACTTTAAAGACAAATTTTGAAAAAAGCAACATTAAAGTCCCTGTTTCTGCTCATATTGCAACTGTCAGTCGTACTCTTGGGGCTAGTTATAAAATTTTCCCTTTACTTGTTGCTAAATGGGGGAAAAAAAATAATACTATAGGAAAAATTTTAATTTAAACCATCAATATCATAATTTCTTAAAATGGTTCGGGAAAAAAAGAGGAAAAAAGAGGTAAAATTTATCCAATTAACAATACTGTTAGAAAAAGAATAGACGAAATAATTGAAGATATTGAAAACTTGAAAAAGCTGTAAACAAAAAATTCCCCATGAAAAATGGATCAATCAACTTTGAGGACAGTGTTGAAAATTTATTATTGATATTTATGCAAGATATATTGAAAATGGGGATTTTGCTAAAAAAAATGTTGTTCTGAAAAATCTTAAAAAAACACCCCTCCTCAAAAGATGTATATAATCAAAAAAATTATTTGTAAAAAAATAAATGAAACATATAACATCTTTTCCGCAAAATGGTACCCCTAATATGATAGGTGAAAAGATGGATGTTAAAATTGTTTTGAAAGATGAGAACCCGAAATGTTTCTTTGCATTGTGTTTTTCCCGAAAAATTTTTAAATAACAATATTTCGCCTGTTCTAAATGAAGAAATTAAAATTCAATTAAAAAAAGTGTATCAATGCTTTTAAAACCCTTAATGCCAAATGTGAAGTTTCCCTCAAGCTTTTTTATGAAATGCAGACCATGTGAGATTTTTTACTTCACATTTGAAGTAAGTAAGTTTTGGGAAAAAATTGTTTTCAGTCAATGTTAGTGGATTTGTCTGATATTTAAAATTTGGAAAGTATAAAGAAGAACCCCAAGAAATGCAAAATGATGGGGTCAGTTAAATATTTTATTTAATAAAAAAGGGAAAAGACGGCAGGGTTTTTTATGAAAAACAAAAACCAAATATACAAATTCAACCAAAATGTGAAAGAAAACTGTTAATTTTTTCCACCCATATTTAGCTGAATGGGGAATTTAGTGCAAAACTGATTTGCTGCTAAAAAAAAAAAAAAAGAAGAAATCACCGGGACGTAAAAAAACGGGAGATTTGGGAAAAGGGAAAAAATAACAAAATTGAAAACCCAAATGAAATCTTTTTTGGCATGCATCAAGCGCGATGATCCCCATAAAATGTAAGTAATAAATAAAATCTAATTTTTAAAATATTAGAAAAATATATCATTAAAATGATTTCGTACTTGAATTTCAGTTCTCCATTATATGTTTTTAAAATTTTCTTACCCTTTTTTCCCCCCTACATAAATTTCTTCCTAACACCCATCATTTTTGTTTTTTTTCATGAACAATTTAATTTTTGGAAAAAAAAAATTGTTTTTATATGTTAATATAAAAAAAGGGGGGGGGGGGGATAAAATTTTTGAAAGGCGTTGGTGGGGCATGGGCCGGGGTTGGGGAAACACTGTTCCCATATGGTCAACTGCATCTGGTGCTAACAGCATGGGCGCCCATTATTACCTTCATTGACACCTGGCGTGATCTTTCATGCGGGATAGTCAAAAAACACTGGGAGCAGCTGGCCAAAAACAGGCAAGCATGGCGGGGCGGCAGTGAGGGGGGGCAAAAAAAAAAAAAACAACATCCCTGTGGAGGCAAAAGAGAGCACAGGGGGTGGGGGAAGGACCTTGTATCAGCTCAAGCCTCCAGTTTTACCCTGCGGGAACTGTGGCAAAGGGTTGCCACCCAGAAAAAGGACATTAAATCACAAGAAACGTTGTGATTTAGGGGCAGGAAAATACTACGTGAGAAGACGTATTGTTCCGAGACAAAGAGGCCAAATGATGATGAAAAGATATTATGCCCCCCTGTAATAGGAGTGTTCAAGGTTGAACTCTACATTCCCCCTCCACCAGAGCGATGCAATATCACACGTCTGAGGCCGTTGTCATCATACTGTGATGGACGACGACTATTATTATAGTCACATAAAGAAATACCCTCACTTGTAGTATAACTCTAAGATCATATGTACACAACCATTCCCACATCCCAACAGTGATGTCAAAGAATACTCTTACTTGTAGTATAATCTAAGATCTATGAACACAACCATTCCACATTCAACGATGCAAATACTCTACTTGTTAACTCTAAGATCATATGAACACAATCCATTCCAAGACATTCCAACAGTGATGTCAAAGAATACTCTTACTTGTAGTATAACTCTAAGATCATATGTATTACAAACTTTCCCACATCCCAACAGTGTTTAAAGAATACTCTTATGGCAGTATAACTCTAAGATCTTTGTACAAAACCCTTTCCCCACACCCCAACAGTGAAAAAGAATATCCCATATAACTCTAAGATCTTTTTTAAAAATTTTTCCCCCCCAAACAGTGTTAAAAGAATTTTACCAGTTAACTCTAAGATCTTTGTTTTACAACCTTTCCCCCTCCCAACAGTGATGTAAAAGAATACTCTTACTTGCAGTATAAAACTTCTTCTTCAACCACCAATGACCACTTGTTAACCACTTTTGTGATTTGTATGTGACCCGAGCCTAAAGCGACTGAAAGATATGACAGAGTTATGCGCCTAAAGAGGCTAGAAATCCGATTTCGGGACGTTTTTTATTTACTAGGTAGCTTCCTAGCAACTACTTCAATCGTCTCTGACTCGTACGACATGTCTTCGCAGTGTTACTATTCTTGCTCCCCTTGCGAGCTCCGACAATATACGGACGTATAAGATTGAATAGCGCCCACCATTACAATTAACCACAAAAAACTTCAGTAGCTGGGAGTTGCAAACAAACCCAAAATGATCAATCATAAACTTAATTCAATTAATTAATTAATAAAGTATAACAACATTACAATAACAATAAAACAGCACATCGGTTCTGTGGTGTAGTGGTTATCACGTCTGCTTTACACGCAGAAGGTCGCGAGTTCAAACCTCTGCAGAACCTTTTTTATTTCTTATTTGGTAGAAACATTCTTCATTTTTTAATTTTAGTAGTTTCTTGACATCATAGCTTCTGAAAATAGAAATCGTTGCTGCTTCCCTGTATCGTCCTCCTCTGTACATAGTAGTGGGACATTACGAGGACATTTTTCTCCTGGTCTAGTGACAATCTTGCTGATTGTTCATGTACGTTTTATAATTCATATCATCAGGTGCCGTCTCCAATCGAAGGTTGGCTGCAATGAATCTCCCGCATCCTCTGCTTCCGGCCTTGATGTTGCACACTGCCAGACTGTAACCTGCCATTTCTTGTTTCCCCTTTAACTTATCTCTCGGGCTTCCCTTGCTCTTTTCAACTTTCCTCTATAAAAAGTTTTATCAGGGCATGCCTTTTTTTGTGCCCAAAAAACTTTACTTTCTGAATTTTATTTCTCTAATAATTGTTTCTTCATGCCTAGTTTTCCTAAAAATTTTTTATTTGTCTGTTTTTTTGTCCATGAAACTCTGCTTATTCTTCTATATATCCACATCTCAAATGCATCAATTCTGTCTTCAACTGCTTGTTCATTGTCCATGTTTCGGCCATCAAAATAGGGAAAAATAGCATTTGATCATTCTAATTTTTAGCCTGTTTGTGATTTGTTTGGATGTCAGTCTTTTCTTTAAATTTTCCTTGCCATTCCTATTCTTTTTAATTTGTCAAAATCTGCCATCATCTGTTATCATCTGACGAGATGGGAGTAGCTTTTTATTTGATGTAAAATTTCCCCATGTATTTTTATATTCATTTTGGGTTTTTTTCCATTTCCTTGGGATTACCATATTTTTTGTTTTCTGTATGTTAATGTCAACCATATTCCTTGCTTTTTCTGCCCAATTGGCCCCTAATTTTTTAGATCTTGTTCATTTTCTGCTCCAATTTGTTCATCTGCATATCTTAAGTTATTTATTTTTTTTCCCATTGATCTTGAGTACGACCCCTCTAGTTGTTTGAAGATTTTCTTTTTAGATTTAAAAGGCTTGGTGACAGTAGGGTCCTTTCTCCTCTCTTTATGTCTATTTTATGAAGTAGCTATTTTCATATTTTATTATTCTTCTTTTCCCGTATTGTTACTTATTATTGATATCATCCCATCTGGCCTATTTCCTGAGACATATGATTAGCTTTTTCATGTTGACTCTGTCAAAAAAGCTTTTCTATAGAATCGATGAAATACAATGAGATACGTATATAATTAAGTCCTAGGAATTGCGTGTGCTTAACGATATTTCTGTTGTTGTATGCCGAGTCGTTGTTGATCAGTGTGGACCAGATTTTTCATGAATGGTGCTGGCTTCATTCATTAGCTCTATTGTTTACTAAACTTTGTTTAGTAAGGACATTGGTCTGTGATTTTGCATTTGTGTCCTGTCTACTTCGCTTATTGGAATTAGTAGACTTTTGTTTATTGTATGGATTGTTTTTGTATTGTGTTTCTAAGAACTGTTTACCATCCTTACTTGTATTTTTAACACACCCCTAGAACATGCCTCAGAAAAATCACAAACAGCAAGTTAAAAGCTGGTTGATTCGCAAAGTCACTAGAGATATGCAATTAACTTTAGTAGAACTTAACAGTGTTTGTTAAGTGCTTGGATACAGTTGTGCAATGTGTTGTTAATGTTTCATGAAGTTTTGTTTGAAAAAGTGTCATTGAATTTCCTTGTAGGGATCTTTTGTTTGTGATGTCCGTCTAAGTACTGTTTAATGTTATGACCACTACGTTGTGGTCTGTGAAATTCATTGTGCTCTCTCCCTCACTCTCTCCCTCTCTCTCTCTTTCGTGCATTTTAAACCTTGATCGGGGCAAAGACCCTCTATCAACTCATGCCAGGGCATTCTATATTTAGCTATCTCCCTGCAGCTATTCTGTTTATCGTTATTCTCTGCCTTCAAATTTCGTTTATTTCTAAACTTCCCTCTCTTTCGCTTTCCCTGCTGGCTTCAGGAAAAGCTTTTCGGGTTTTCTCAAGGTGTGTCCTATCCAGAACCTGCATATTTTTTCTTCACATCTTGATTCACTGGGATCTGTCTTGCTCTTTCCATAAGCTATTCTTTTGTCACCCTATCATATCATCTTTTTTTTTTTGGGGATCCAGAAGCACTTGAGTTTCAGCTCTTCGGCTCGGTGCCATGAACATCGTAACCCTTTGGTTCGGTGCCACGAACATCGTAAATCTGGAGAACCTGTGCTATTCTGCCAGCTCACAGAATTGAACAGCACTCACAGTGGGCTTGTCACCCGTCGTTCAACACTGAATGTTTGCAGTATTTTTTCGTTATTATTTTAGTCATTCTCCAGTATTCTGATACTTACAGCAGAATTGCTTTAACATTGAATTTAAATATCCGAATTGATCGTGTTTTGAACGTGATTATTGATTTTGATGTATGTGTGTAAAATATGTCTTGAACCTCTTCCTGTTATGCGCGTTCTGTCTTGACTCTCTTCTGTTATGGCTTCTGTCTTGACCCTCTTCTTGTTATGTGCTTCTGTCTTGACTCTCTTCTGTTATGCGTTCTGTCTTGACCTCTTCTTGTTATGTGCGTTCTGTCTTGACTCTCTTCTTGTTATGTGCGTTCTGTCTTGACCCTCTTCTTGTTATGTGCTTTCTGTCTTGACCCTCTTCTTGTTATGTGCTTTCTGTCTTGACCCTCTTCTTGTTATGTGCTTTCTGTCTTGACTTCTTCTGTTATGTGCTTTCTGTCTTGACCCTCTTCTTGTTATGTGCTTTCTGTCTTGACTCTCTTCCTGTTAGTGTGTTTGTCTTGACTCTCTCTTGTTATGTCTTTCTGTCTTGACCTCTTCATGCTTTCTGTCTTGACCTCTTCTTGTGGCATCTGTCTTGACTCTCTTCCTGTTATGTGCTTTCTGTCTTGACCTCTTCTTGTATGTGCTGTCTGACCTCTTCTTGTTATGTGCTTTCTGTCTTGGACTCTCTTCTTGTTATGTGCTTTCTGTCTTGACTTTTTCTTGTTATGCTTTCTGTCTTGACTTCTTCTTGTTATGTGCGGTCTGTCTTGACTCTCTTCTTGTTATGGCGTTTGTCTGACCCTCTTCTTGTTATAGAGCGTTCTGTCTTGACTCTCTTCTGTTATGCAGTTCTGTCTTGACTCTTCTTGTTATGTGCTCTGTCTTGACCTCTTCTTGTTATGTGCTTTCTGTCTTGACCTCTTCTTGTTATGCGGTTCTGTCTTGATCTCTTCTTGTTATAGTGCTCTGTCTGACCTCTTCTTGTTATGCGCGTTCTGTCTTACTCTCTTGTGTGTCTTTCTGTCTTGACCTCTTCTTGTTATGTGCTTTCTGTCTTGACTCTCTTCTTGAGTGCTTTCTGTCTGACCTCCTGTATGGTCTGTTTGACCTCTTTGGTATGTGCTTCTGTCTGACTTCTCCTTGTTATGTGCTTTGTGATCTCTTCTTGTTATGTGCTTTCTGTCTTGCTCTCTCTTGTTATGTTGCAGTCTTCTTGACTTTCTTCTTTTATGTGCGTTCTGTCTTGACTCTCTTCTTGTTATAAGGCTTTCTGTCTTGACTCTCTTTTATGTGCTTCTGTCTTGCTCTTCTGTTATGTGCTTTCTGTCTGACCTTCTTCTTGTTAGTGACTTCTGTCTTGACTTCTTCTTGTTAGTGTTTCTGTCTTGACCTTCTTGTTATGTGTTCTGTCTTGACTTCTTCTGTTATGTGCTTTCTGTCTTGACCCTTCTTGTTAGTGCTTTCTGTCTTGACTCTCTCTCTTGTTATGTGCGGTCTGTCTCGTCAGGCAGATTGGCGACCGTAGAATCCGTTATCCCATTCTTCATTGTGAGGGTCGTTGCACCATGTTATGTGCCTTACGGCCTGGTGCATCCTTTTCTGCAAGCATTTGTTTCGGGTTAGCATTCCCTAGGGGACACGTGCATCCGATTTCATCCACACCTCCTTAGTCGACTCTTACGACATGTGTGACAGGTAACAGAGATTCCATTCTTTACACCCCAAATTTGCACCCCGGTAACCACTCGGGTGGAACATTATTCAAGTTTTTACAATTTATAAAAAGCATAGCTTTATTATTGGTTTGTATTACATTTTATATCTACCAGGTGAAAACAATCCTTCCTATAAAACAGTAAGATTTGCAACTGTGTCCAACAAGAACCAAAAATAGTGAACAAAGGAGTAAGATTTAGCAATTTTCCCCAAAAAGAACCAAAAAAAGTGAAAAAGCAGTAAAATTAGCAATCTGGTTTTAACAAGAACCAACACAATATGAACAAAGCAGTAAGATTTAGCAATCTGTGTCCAACAAGAACCAACAAATAGTGAACAAAACAGTAAGATTTAGCAATCTGTGCCCAACAAGAACCAACAAATAGTGAACAAAGCAGTAAGATTTAGCAATCTGTGTCCAACAAGAACCAACAAATAGTGAACAAAGAGTAAGATTTAGAATCTGTGTCCAACAAGAACCAACAAATAGTGAACAAAGCAGTAAGATTTAGCAATCTGTGACCAACAAGAACCAACAAATAGTGAACAAAGGAGTAAGATTTAGCAATCTGTGTCCAACAAGAACCAACAAATAGTGAACAAAGCAGTAAGATTTAGCAATCTGTGACCAACAAGAACCAACAAATAGCGAACAAAGCAGTAAGATTTGTGATCTGTGTCCAACAAGAACCAAAAAGCGAACAAAACAGTAAGATTTAGCAATCTGTGTCCAACAAGAACCAACAAATAGTGAACAAAACAGTAAGATTTAGCAATCTGTGCCCAACAAGAACCAACAAATAGCGAACGCAGCAGTAAGCTTTAGCAATCTGTGACCAACAAGAACCAACAAACAGCTAATAAAATATCATCTCTTGCTCTCAAGCTGCTAGAAGGTGGAATAATCCCGCACAGAAACTCTAGTGCTCATTCTTTTGGGAGAAGTCTCCAGAGCCTCCCACGAACTCATAGTCAGCATCATGGCCGGACATTGGCCTAAAAGGCGTGGCAATGCTGCACAGATTCGTAGACCCACATAAGTGGTTCACAACATTGATACAGCTGCGCACATATATAACTAACAAACATAATCCTCGTGGTTGGCTTATTTGTTATCTGTTTAGATTTTAGTAATAACTTGCTCATGTCATGGAATGTACTTTTGGTTATTCATATTGTATACCTAATCTCGTTTTCACATCTGCAAACATCTGTAACCATGTGTCCTAGACATACAGTATAATTTACTAGCTTTCTGTATTTCTTAGTATATTTTATGTTTATTTTGTCTCTGTTAATTTGCCGATAACCGAGTAAACAATACGCACTGGTAAGCAAATACAAAACAAACTGCTTTCAACATGTAAACTATTTGACACACTTTGAAAATACTAAGAACACATAATAATGGGCAACGACTTTGATCAGCGGTTAACTGAGACCTCAACTTTACCCAGTCAATGAAACTGGAGAATATTTATTGTGTTCCTTTCTTTATACCTTTACTAAATACACGTGAGAGCGTCTGTAGCTTAAGCGGCAGAGAACTCGATTACAACTCAAGCGTACCTGGTTCAAACTTCACGGCGGACAAATTTGGAAGAAATTGTTTCCTTGGATTTTTACGAACTTCAAATAGATCCTCACCGTTCAGAAGGCAATGGCAAACTACTGAACGTATACGTGGCGCCTAGAAAAATTGACGATTCGTTTACTGTTGTTGATGGCTGAGTCCTATAAAGGATATGCCAGGATTTTCGATGTTCAAATACAAGTGAAGGGAGAACTAACAGAACTGATAGACAGAAAGACAACACAAATATTCACTCTTCACGAAGATCTAAACAAACAAAAACACCACACAATTCAACTAGCATCTCTTAAGATTAGACTTAACTGTGTGGTACAAGACGTGCCAGTAGGCGTATTTCAACAATTAGATAAAACATCCAACCCAAAAAGACAAATAAAAGATATCATTAACGTAGAGAGAAACAAAAACAGGGGAAAAAATAGACAACACATTTCACAATTTCTGTTGACAAAAGACACCCCAGAGAAATTAAACCAAACCCCAAAAAAACTTCCCAATACTTTTGGGAAATTTAAACCCAAACCCACAATACACATGTTAGACAAACCACTAACACTGCATATATCTAAAAGTAGTACTAAATACGCTAGAAGAAAAAAAGAAACTCACATCCGGTTTCTATGAAAAAATATTGTACGTATTAGGCCCACATTTTCTAAAAAGTACTGAAAAACCCTTTGAACAAAACCCAACTGACTCAAACCGTAAAGCAAGCATGAAAATGAAAATCATGCCACATCCTTTCAGGAATGTTGCCATCAACAAAAGTAAACGAATCGTTGATTTTCACACACTTATAAGTTCAGTAGTTACCATTGCTTTCAACGGGGAGGGTCTTTTTTTATCTTCGTAAAATTCAGGGGAACAAATTCATTCTCAACTGCGCTCCGTGGGTTTTAACCAGGTACTCGGTTGTGACGACCCGCCACCGCCCAGAAAGACAAAAATTCCAAGCATATACGGTATAAATAATTTAAAAGACAAGCATATAATCTAAATTAAAAGCAAATAAAAAGAAAGGAACAAAATGAAAATCCAAAACCAATGTTCTTACTAAAAAAAGATTAGTAAAACATTATAGCGCTAACCAAGTGACACCATTCTGAAAACCTGGTCCACACTGATCAACAACACTCGGGAAACACAATAAAACATCATCAAAAACACCTTTTTAAGACTCATTCTTTCGGGAAAATTTGAATGTGTGCCACCACTATTCCCGTGTGCCCCCCATCTCAGGAGGACGATACAAGGAAGAACAACGTTTATATTTTCAAAAAACTACGATGTCAAAAAACACTAAAATTAAAAGATGAAGAATGTCCCCCCGAAAAAAAAAAGGTTTTCGGGTTGAATCCGGGCCTTCTGCGTGTAAACAGACGGGTAAACTACACCCAGAACCATTGTGTCTTAATTTTTGTTATAATAGTTTTGTAAATCTAGTTTGGGGGTTTAAATTTTAAATTTTTTTAAAAGTTGGGGAATTTTTTTGATTTTTTATATGTGTTTTCATCAATGATGGGTTTTAGTTTTGCATCCAACGCCACGGATTTTTCAGGCCCTTTGTTAAAAATTAACCCTGGTTGAAAAAGGTTCCCCATTTGAAGACATGGTCGATTTTTGGGGAGGGCATCCGCTGAAATGTCGTCGGGAATAAATTAAAAATCTAGGCTAGGCCCCCGGGGGTTATAGTGTTACGTAAATACTGGGCCCTTCCCCTATTTTTTAAGATGGAGGGTAGGCGGATTATTCAAACGTGTTTAGAAAAATATGGAAATTTTTGTAAACATACGGACTCAAAAGATTTTTTATAAACATAACAACAAAATAACGATGCCCAGTAAGTGCTGTGTACCAAATGTAGATCAAAATTTCGATTGTAATTTATATTTTAAAATAAGTTAATTTAACAAAATTTTGTTCAGTAAAATAACGGTTGTTTAAACATAACAACAAAATAACGATGCCTAGCTAGTAAGTGATGTTAACCAAAATGTAGATCAAATTACGATTATAATTATTTTGTATCATTTAAGTTAATTTAACAAGTGTCTTCTTCAGTAAATGTAGCTGTTGTCAGTGTTGTAAACATAACAACAAAATAACGATGCCTAGCTAGTAAGTGATGTGTACCAAAATGTAGATCAAATTACGATTATAATTATATATGTAGCATTTAAGTTAATTTAACAAGTAAATCATGCAAAGATTTAGAAGAGCACCAACTGTTGACTATTACTTGACAATGGCACATGATAATCTGGTTGAAGCAATTAGTTTATCACCCACCACAATAGCCTAGTTTTGTGCCGAAAAAAACTCCAATTCCTCCCTGAACAGTTGCATCTGGTCAAAACCCCAATAACAGAAAATGGTATAGCAAAACCTTTAGTGTTTTGCATTTGACATATTAAATTGAATTTGATCTGTCCTCATATCATCTGGATATGAAGATATGTTCTTAGCCACGTCAAACCATAAGGAGATTGTCATACAAATTGTAACTATCAGTTACATAAATCTCATTAGACAGTACTGTATATGTCTTGGAGCTCAAAAATAAATATTTTATTGTCTGCGGTTCCAACATTTTCCTCAACAATGATATAAAAATCAGGAATGTTCAATGCAATGTTCAGCAAGCTGCTTCTTCACAAAAAGGAAAGGAGCAAAATTCAGTAGTAGATAAATATATTTGTGTAATACTGTTTAGTTTATGTGCTAATCAAGTTGCAGGGGGTGAAAATTGATTGGCACAGCATTTTGTTTCCCTTGTTATCCTGTATCACTATTGATCTCTTCCCCGGGCATAATGTATCAAAAGTTGTCACATAGACTTGATCTCCTTCGACATAATGTTTCAAAAGTTGTCACATAGACTTGATCTCCTTCGACATAATGTAACAAAAGTTGGCATGTAGATTATTGATCTCCTTCGATATAATATCAAAGTTGTCATGTAGATTATTGATCTTCGACATAATGTATCAAAAGTTGTCATGTAGACTATTGATCTCATTCGACATAATGTATCAAAAGTTGTCATGTAGACTATTGATCTCATTCGACATAATGTAATAAAAGTTGGTATGTAGACTATTGATCTCATTCGACATAATGTAATAAATGTTGGTATGTAGACTATTGATCTCCTTCGACATAATGTAACAAAAGTTGTCATGTAGACTATTGATCTCATTCGACATAATGTAATAAAGTTGGTATGTAGACTATTGATTCCCTTTGACATAATGTACATCTTCTTCTTCTTCTTCTTCCAACGTTTTCAGACATCAATTTGTATACTTTTAAAGTAGTTAGTGGTCAACCGGAGTCCATGTACATCTCCGTATAGCTTGTCTTGGACTGATATGGGATTGGCCATGTGTTTTTTCTCTGTTCCATGTATGTTGGACATTCTTGCAGTATGTGTGTCTCTGTCATCTTGCTGGTGCCACATGTACATATGTCAGATGGGCCTATTTTATACTTGTTAAACAGATGGTACCTCAGTCTATTGTGCCCTGTTCGTAGATGAAAAATGACAACCTGTTCCTCTCTACTTAGTTGGTGGTAAGCATCGTCCTTTTCATGCCCTGGGTGATCTCTCAGCCATTTGTTCTTGTAGGCCTTTTTTATCTGTACTTTTACTTCCTCATATGTCATACTGGTGTCTGTCTGTGGTAGCCTGCTTCCTGCTTTTGCCAATATGTCTGCAGTCTCATTTCCAGGTATTCCGCAGTGAGATGGTATCCACTGTATTACCACTCTAGAGAAGATGTTGCATACTTGGTGTAGTGATGCTTGCAGTTCCTTCAAGTTGTTATCGTCTTCGTTTTTTAGAGCAGTAATTACTGACAGGGCATCAGTAAGAAATACCAGGTTTTCATTTACATGTTCCTCTGACACTATGGCTTCTGCTGCCGCTTTTAGGGCCTCTGCCTCTGCTCTGTAATTGCTGGAGAACCTTCCTGTCGCTAATTTTAGCTTCCGGGAGTTTCATGTCACTGAGCACTATGGGGGCCCTCCTCCTCCATTTTCAGTTGCATTTGCTGCAGACCCATCTGTGTATACATGGGTCCACCTGCTGTTAGGAAAGTGTTCTTTAGGTACTCGGTGGCCAGGAGTTTTCTTTCTTCACTTGTTTGTTGGTTTTTTCCTACTACCCCTGTGATGTTCTCATTCAGCTCTGGGAATTTTGTATCTTTCCATATCTGTCTTGTGTTGGTGTATTTTAGTGGTTTGGGGTAACTTCAGAAATGATGGTTGTTTGCTCATCATCATCTTGGTTGTCGCTGAAAAGTTGGTTCGTTTTAGTCTGCCCCTTCCTAGCCCATTCATTATGTGGTACATTGGGTGATCTTCTAGTCTCTTGAACTTTTCTGCTTGTTTTTGTGCTCTGCTGTCTCTTATATCCTCCATTGGTTGTAGGCCGGTGGTCTTTTCCATTTCCTGTATTGGAGTAGACTCATTCTGTAATAATTCTCATAGCTTGGTTCTGAACACGGTTGATTTTATTGAAGTTGGATTGGGCTACAGTTGCCCATGCAGAAATTCCATAGTCCAGTGTCGGGCAACATATCCATATAAAGCTTTTTTAAAACATTGTTATCTCCCCCCAGGTTGTGCCAGCTAGTTTTTTCATGATTGCCATCCTGGATTTTGCTCGGGTTTTGTTTTTTCAATCTGAGCATGCCATGTCATGCGCTGGTCGAAGGTGATTCCAAGGTATGTGGGTTTTTCCCTGGGAGCAATATATGGTTATTTAGTAGGAGCTTTGGACTTTGGGGCTTTGTTGATAGGGAGAAAATCGTATATGTCTTTTTCCCATTGGCTGATCAGCCATGTATTGACCATTGGTCTAGGGATGTGAGGGCCTGTTGTATTCTGCTTGTTGCAGCGGTAATGCGCTCCTCTGATGTCCACAGGGCCAGGTCATCCGCATACAAGGCGTGGTGGATCCTTCTGGGTATGTTCTCGGTTATGTCATTGATGTATATGAGGAACAGTGTTGGCGACAGTACTCCACCCTAAGGAACTCCTTGTTCTAGTGTTGTTTTCCTGCTGGTGAACTCTTGCATTTTTAGCAGTTCTTTTTCTAGATACTGTGATATCCATTTGTACATTCGTCCTGCTACTAGGTTTCTGCCAACCTACTTTTAGGCCAGCCTTCCCCCTTTATAAAAAGCCTTCTCCAGATCTACCCATACTGCTAGCGTTTTTTTTTCCTTTTGAAAAGCATCCTCATCTCCTGGGCGATGTATGTCACTTGATCTTCTGTAGATCTGTGTTTTCGAAAGCCTGCTTGTTGGGAGAGCAAGCCCTTTCTTCCAAATGCCACATTAGTCTGGTGTTGATCATGCGCTCTAGCAATTTTCCTACGCAGCTCAGTAGGCTAATTGGTCTATAACTGCTAGGGTCTGTGGGATCCTTCCCCGTCTTTTTATCGGTATCAATATAGCTTCCTTCCATTCTTTGGGTATAACCACTTTTCCCGCTACAGTTAAATATTTCTAGTAGCTTCTTTTTCGCTTGTCATCCCATTTCTATTATCATTTCATTAGTTATCCCATCATTGCCTGGTGATTTTCTTTTCTTTAGAGAGCGTAATGCTTTTCTAATTCATGTATTGTGAATTTAGTTGTCATGTGCTCCTCTGGGGGACCTTGAATGAGGTCGTGAGCCATTAGTTCTTCTGTTATGGTTTCCTCCCTTTCTTCAGGAACATCTATATGATTTACTTTGTAAAGTGCTCACTAAGGATATTGGCAGCTTGTTTCCGCTTAGCTGTTCATCATTCTGTTTGATGGTGATTGTGTGCTTGTATTTATTTTCTTGGGTTTAGTGCCCCGGCTAGTTTCCACAACTTATTTTCCCTCTCTGTCTAGGTTAAGGCTTTGTGTTTTTCTATCCAGCTGTTTCTAGCATTTTCGTTTAGTGTTCGTTTGTATCTTGCAGAGGTGGCTTTAAGTTTAATGTTTGCTTCTGTTGTTCTTTCTATTTCTGCAATGTTTCTTTCTTTCGTTAGTTCTACTTTTAGTTGTTCTAATTCGTCCGTCCAGAATGGGCTGTAGTTTGTCTCGCACCCGGGGGGATGGACTCGGTGGCTGCTTTTTGGAGGGCTTTGTTGAAGTCTGCAACCCCAGCTTTTATCATACTCTTGCGTATGTTTAGGGTTCCCGTATAGGTCTGTCAGGGGTGCAAATTTCCCAGTCTGCTCGTTTGTAGTTCCATCTTGGTTTGCAGCTTTGGTTGCTGTGGGAGTATGCAACATTTACGGGCCCGCTTTACCGGTCTGTGATCACTTCCTGCGAGTTGGTCCAGCACCATTCTGTCAATTTTGTGGTGGATGTCACCCCGGCAAAGGCCAGGTCTGGTGTGGAGGTGGTTTTCCAGGTTCTGGAGTAAATAATAGGTTTATCCTCAGCATTGTTGATTAAGTGTAGGTTGCTGTCTATCTCCCAGTCCTCCACCTCATTCACCTCTGTTTTTGTATCCTGGTAGCCCACCGCTTGGAGTGACTATTAAAGTCTCCTCTATATGCAGTTTGTTGGTATTATGTTCATGTTCTCCAGTACTAAGTCTTTGTTTGGGGGGCAGTAGATGTTATAGATCCGGGGGCTCCAATTGGGGTTGTTGGGCTATCCCTACAATTTCTGACTGTCTACTAGCACATACTGTTATTTCTTGACATGCAATCTCATTTTCAAGCGAGGATCAGGACTCCACCTTTCGTCCTTCCCTGTCTAATCGGAAGGGCTGATATCCTCTAATGGAAAGTCTGTGGCTAGAGTTTAGGTCGTCTCTTGTATGCATGCTATGTCTATCTGCTCCTGTTGTAGATATTTTGTTAATGGGACCTTCTTCTTTAGTACTCCCTCTGCATTCCACTGCATAATGTTGAATGTTCATGATTTGCCACTAGTGTTTGTCCTCTAACTGTCCCTGGCTCGGCGCGTGGATCGATCATTCCTGCCGTCTGTCAGACTCCGGTTGACCACTACTCTTTTTTATACTAGTCGATGTCGTCGTAAAACGAATTGCGCTGCACATTGTGCACCTGTCTTCTGCGGCGTTTCTGTCAGGCTGCCCACCTTTAGCCTTAATTTATTAACCTACAAGGCAGCAGGTTGGGCTCGCATTTGCCCATCGCCACGCGGTGCCGCTCCTATCGATAATAGGTTACGCTATTCTCCGATACGGCGCCGGCACGCTCAGGGCCACAATGTACGGTCAGGCGTTTGCTCTGACCATACATACACAAACACGGACACTAATCAAA
The DNA here is from genome assembly GCA_020796225.1 of Arion vulgaris. Lineage (NCBI taxonomy): Eukaryota > Metazoa > Mollusca > Gastropoda > Stylommatophora > Arionidae > Arion > Arion vulgaris. The sequence continues at coordinate 21,570 of JADZMA010001181.1, forward strand.
CACGTTTTATCCGCTTTTAGTAGCCAGAAACCGCGTAAATCACACCGCAATCACAAGAAATCGCGCACAGTTTATCCGTTAGAAATTTTCACACCCGACATGTTGGCGACCGGAAATCGAGTCCTATATTAGCCGACATAATGTACAAAAGTTATTGCCACAAAACCCGAAGCTGTCGGGTTGTCAAACAAGTGACATTTATTCATGGATTACTGATAAGTGATGTTAGTTTATGTGCTAACGCTGTGGTGTTGTGCAAACATGTGGCTTACTTATTCATGGATAAATGATGAGACTACCATAAGCTGAAGTAAGTACACTGTAATCATATAAAATTACTCCTCATTCTTATAAAAATTACCCTCACTCTAAAGTATTCTGAAAAAATTAAACTAAAATGTATGTGGACAAAACTATAGCTACTCATCAAAAAACTTATTAATACAAAATGCATCCAAAAAAAATTTCTAACATCCAAGATGTATTGTCTAGACCCGGGTTTCCCAATAGTAACAGACAATAGTTAGTCTGTGCGAATACATCGCCTTAGTCTGTGACGTTACATGGCAATATTTGTCTGGGTGCCCAATTATAGAGAAGGCCGTGTGTCTACTGTCTGAAACACGGTCAATCCGACGCCCTTTAACCGATTTCCACCCTTGTGCTGATCAGCTCTCAATGGGGGATCATTTTTTGCACTTTTTTGAGATAGCCCTGCTGTAGCTATCTTAGTCTATTCCCTGGTCGGAAAATCCAGGAAAACTTAATCGCTCCTTGTGCAACCGAGGATGATGGGATAGTTTCATTCTGTATTCTCTCCATCTTTCAATTTCTTTTCTAAAGGGGGATGGGATTTATATTCTTGGGGGAAAGAACCATCATACAGGATGAAAGCAGCCGTTGCGCAATTTACACCGTCTCTCTCATTGCCCAAAACTTTTCTGCCACAATACTCTCAAATCCCCCAAACACAGGCTGCGGGAAAATTTTACCTCACAAATTTATCGGGTTTAACCCCGGAAAAACCAAACCCCCAAAATTTTAAAAAAGTTGAACAAACCCCAAAATCACTATCCCCCTTCCCCCCTATTTATAAAAAAGTAAATGGGGGGGGAAAAGGGGGCGAAGTTTTTGACCTAAATTTTCAGTTTCCTGGGCATAATGTTTTTTATGAAGTCATTACATATTAATAATACTTTTTTCTTGTGTTTTGAATCAGAATGTTTATTTTTTCCCGTTCAACTAGTTCAAAATGACAACATAAAATATGTCAATCAAACTAACTTTTCTTTAAAAAAAAATCAATATTAATTAATTTGTAAGACATTAATAAGTTAAATCTTGATGGAGCAAGGTAACGTGCTGGTGTGCTTGTACTCTTGTTTCATTACGATTATTTACAATCTTTTATACAACTCAGCGCAGGAGATGATCATCTGTTTCAATCGGAGATGGTCACAGGCAACGAGAAACACACAATTTCACCAAGGGTTGATGTCAGCTCCCATTGAACAACCACAGTCAACTGTTATTTAAAAATAAATAATAGATTGTTATATATGACAAAATAAATAAATAACATTTTCAATGAAAATATAGAATAAAATGTCAGTTCTTCTTCTTCATTGGTTGGTTGTTGCTACCAACAATTTATTAATGCCATCTTTGTGGTTGGATTGGTTGTACACAACAATTTATTAATGCCATCTTTGTGGTTGGTTGGTTGTACACCAACAATTTGTTAATGCCATCTTTGTGGTTGTATGGATTTTTGGGTATTTGGGCACTTAGAGCTTGAGTTCGTTGTGCGAGTTAGGCGCCTACGGACACGTAGAAAGCGCATCCAGTTTCGGCATGATTTTTGGTTCGGATTCGTCTACTACGTAGGACCAACAAAAACTTACCTAGGGGCGTCCATCTCCTTAGTCGAGTCAGAATCATGTTTGTTTTGGACCTTGCGGTCAAAGTTTTCTGGTCTACACCACTGGGAGGTTGAGGTTGGCTTGTATGCTCTACGGGTCATCAGGAAGCCTCTAATTTTCAGTTTTCGCCCTTATCAAGAAAGAGCAACCGACCACAACTCGGCTAGTTGCAGATACAGACGTAGAACGCATCTTTTAATTTCACTTCAATGTGTAGGGGACTGCCTAGAGTAGTTGATAGTAGCTCGGCCTGCTAGCTGTGAGACGCCTCATAGCTCGGGTTCGAATCTACTGTCCGGCATTTTTCGAGTCCCCTGGTCTTACTCAGGACGATAACGTGAGTACCTCTGAAGTCGAGAAAATCTGCCTGTATGGCGAGGAATACTAATTACAGAGTACATTGAGCACACGGCTGCCAGTGTAAGTAATTTACAATGTGCACGCTGCTGCCATTGTAAGAAATTGGAAAACGGATTTTCACGCAAAAATCAGTTTCAGAGATGAAACTCGTCTGAGTTGAAAGCGGACGAAAAAAAAAAAAAAATCAATGTGTTGCTTTTTTTCTTAATTGTATAGTTGGGAAAATAAAAGAAAACATTTTAAATT
>JADZMA010001182.1:0-24090 GCA_020796225.1 Arion vulgaris
GTTATTTGATTTTAAAGCGTAAGTGTGTTGTACTTTTAAATTATAGATGAGAGCTGCAATATTTGCATCTTTGGGCAGAGCACACCCGTTTTTGGTAGGCAGCTTAAATACCTCCTACTAATATAACTTTTCTAAAACTCTTTGCCATTTACAATTAAAGTGACCATAGTCTTAACAGTCTATCTAACCACTACAATAGTGGGCGAAGATTTTCTTTAATGGAAACTTTTTTTTATTTCCCTAAGAATAGCTGTCCTAATGAAACCTAGATCCTCATCCAAAAAACAATCATTAACTCTAAAAATATCTTACCTCCATCCCCATATTGTCTAGATCTTTGTGAATCATAAGAACTATGAGAACTGCCATGAGAATAACTGCTTTTCTGATCATTCTCAGATCCTGATCCTTTAGACTCAGTTAGATTTCCAGGTATGAAACGGTAGGCAGCTAAATAAATAATTACAACTTAAGCATTCTGCTCATCATTAGTAGCAACACAAACATACTTTATATTATGCTCTTGACCCCCTTACCACTTAGTAAGAATGTGAACATACCAAACTGCCTATGAAGCTTTCCACAACAGAATATCAGGAAGGAAGGCGAGAGGAAGACTGAGGAAAAGGTGGATAGATAACGAGTTAATTCTGCCAGGGACTAAGAAAAACATCACACGTCACCAGAGAAGCGCTAGACAAATACATAAAACCACAACACTGGGTTAACAACCTGGTAACAGTATGCTGACAAAAGAAGAAGAAGAAAGAAGATGTTCTTGACCCGCTCCCTGGGAAACACAGACCATTCAATAGTTCTCTGGTTATTTCTAAGTCAAGGCAGCCATCTCCTGCCTCATCAATTGAGCCCATTTGTTTGATATCTTTGTCAAGTTCTCTTCTCCATGTGTTCCTTGGTGCACCTCTCTTCCGTTGACCCTGTGGATTCCAGTTCAGTACATGTCTTGTAATGTTATTTCATACTGTATGCTATCTATATCCATCTTGCTTTACTTGATTTCTTCTCAGCGCCTGCTTGGCTTACAATAAAACTCTTCATTGCTAATTACCTTTGGACAATGTATGGTTAAGATCTTGTTAGGCAACTATTACTAAATACTTGTATTTTGTTGGCATTCTGCTTCTCAATGTTTGTGATGAATACAGGAGTACTGCTGTCACATTGAAATTGAATATCCTTATCTTAGCCTCAATGATGTTGGGCCATCACAAATTATCCATATGTAAAAATGCTAGTCCCTGCCATTCTTATCCTTTCTTCTGTACCTCCTTGCATATCCAATTTACTGTCTAAGTAGGATTCTTTCTGATAGAGAGAATCTGTGTACTATGTTTAGAAACAAGAAGAACAGACCCTAGCACATATGTCCAGACCTGACTCATGGTTTCCATATATCAACTGTATTATTCAACATCTACAAAGCAAAGGTAACCTTACAAGCTGACTTTTTCTAATTATATTTTAACAGTCATGATTGATTCGCATAGTTAAAAAAATTACCTAAGAAATGCATTGGACATTATAAACTTCAATGGTATTGTGTGCAGAGAACCAGTTCAGGTTAATTCTAGCATGGTTTGTATGTTGGGGTAAGAGCCTTAAAACATTCCTAAACCGAACTTTGTGCTACTGGTGCCAAAATTAGACACAGCAATTGAGAAAATGAAAATTACAACACAGAGATGAACCTTTGACATGTATATCTTTTAACATCTGTTGGGGATGACTGACTACCTATGAATCTGTTCTGTGATGTTGGTTCTATTAATAACTAACATTACTCACATCCTGGCATGGTTTTCTTGGCACCACGAGACTCCATCACTTTCTGAATGCTGAGCACAGCTTCATAGTCTCCAACAACAGTGACAGAGAAATTGACTTGAACATTTTTAGATGTTATGTTCAAGTAATCATACAAGCATTGTGCAAATCTTCCAACCTTTTTAGTATCACAACTTTTGTTTGCTTTCCATTTCTTGTTGTCTGGTTCTGTTGAGAAATGGTAAAAGACAGACTCTTTACATCTTATTTGAAGCATAGATCTATTATGAAAAGAATGATAAGATGACTATAAAATGTTTAAATCATATATTGGTTGGTACCTTTCAGACTTTGTAAATGATAGCATGTTGTGCTCCAAAGAGATGAAAATTAAAAATTCATGATAATGATGAATACACTTGCAAGACCATGTTGTTATCTTGTGGACAGGCTAACCTCACACAATATGTGCGAGATATGTAACACAAAATTTGAACAGGAAGCAAATAATAGTATACTTATAATCTGACATGTATACTGAGAGAGAAAACTGAGGAAGATTAAGCAAATATATCTCTTTATTTTTCTATGAAAATAGATGCATCTCTTCAGTATTCAGCTTTAACCTCTCTATAAGAAGTATTTTATTGCTTCTAATTCCACTCACAATCTTCCTATATATGCATTTTGATTCATAGCCTCCCTGCTCCCAGGAATCAACTTAAATGATGGTGTCGCATGTTTCTCTTGCACACTCTCTTATACCAAAATTAGACGCCTGAGATCTGCAGTGCCCCATATAGATCATTTGGCATTCTACCATCCTCCATCAGCTAAATGTACGCTTCATATCAGTCTACAAACACTGAGCATGGAAAATATTTGTTTAATATTTGCACTTTCCAACACCTCATTGTTGGTCATCTTATCTTGTCACTTCATGCAAAGAAGTCTTAAAATCCATCACATGTGGAAGAGTAGTTAGGCCACGTTTCACTACTATAATGAAATGTAAAGAGATTGAACTATATAGTAAAACACGTAATCACAAAGAACTGTAGTTTTACAAATTACAAAAACAATGACAAAATACAGCAACTGCTTTCGACCACAAAGTCTTTATCAAGTAAACGAACACGGGAGTGACAAATTAAAAAAACATATGGACGACTAAATACAAACGTTTCTAATGAAAATCTGGGAATAAAACGAATAACGAAATAAATGTAACACAAAAACACACACATAAAAACTAGAAATAGAAAGGAAGAGAAACAATGAAAAATCTAGTACATATATAACTTGAATACATTCGTTTACGTTGAGCCACGTGGCCGAAGGTACCATACAATCAAATCAACCGATTCTCCAGAGCAATCGACTGTGATCATCCGAGGAACATGATCGGATGGCTGTGACCTGAACATTGTGAGCTCCTAAATGGCCAGTATCATTGAAATGGTGGTTACAGAGCATTGGCGATGTCGCAGCATAAGCAAATCGGTCACTGAGCCTCTTGCCTGTCTCTCCGATATAGCCTCTTGCACACGCTTACAGATAATGGCATAGATAAGATTACGGGACTTGCATGTGAAACCATCGTCAATAACAAACGTGGCTAAAGGAAAAGATACAGCAGCGTCTATCACATAAGCACATGTGTTGCAACATCGACGCCATACTGGACAGTGCCAAAATAAGCGACTGTGTACACAACATATCCTTAAGACTTCTGTCCCATCTGTAAGCACCAAAGGATAGTTGGAAAGAGAACGGGTGTCAAGATCTGACTTAAGGATAGACAGATGACGGAATAAACATTTTTCACCAGTGAACTATGGGGGTGGAAAGTTAAGATAAGTTTTACTCTGTCAGTTAGTAGTCCTATGCTGGCTGGTAAGGGCCTGCTGGCGAGTAATTTTGAACTGATGCATAGCCGAGACAAGCACCTTCTCCGGGTATAGGCGCCTGCGAAGAAAGCACCAGATCATCGTGGGCTTACTCAGGACAACGAAATGGTCGCACATTTCATGAGGACTGCAGGGCTTTCGAGACAACGACATCGAGCATGACTATGGAGATCACTGCTGCCTCAGGGCTCTGTCATGGGTGGCTGAGCAACAGGTTACCCACACGATTATCATGTTATGTTATGTTATGCGATCGACGTCATGGCACATTGGGCATTCCCATTCGTGGTCTGTCCTCCGTTGCAGCAGCCATCCCAAAGTCCATTTGCTCACAGTACCCATGAGAAGTTGATTACTATATCTTCTCTCTACCACGAAGACGACACTGTCTGGCATGTCCAAACTTAACACCTAATTCTCGAACTCGTTCCAGTGTCTGAGACCCCCATGTCACACAATTGAGAGTGTACCACATTGATGATATCGGCTCTGTCCATGCTTCTGCCCACTTGAGTCTGTTTGCAAGAGAGTCAGCACGTACCCTGCACTCCAGCATGTCCAGGCGTGTAGAGCATTTTCTGAGATGTGATCTCGAATGATACCATTCATTCCACACGCATACTCATATATCAGACTCGATGAATATGCTTCAACTGACTGAATCTGGAAGTATGCGTGTGGAATGGGTGGACATCCTTCGGAGATCACATCTCAAGAAAATGCAAATAGTAAGACTGGAAAAATTCAGAATGAGGTATGCGCATCATTCTGGGATGCACCAAAGATACACTAGGAGTGGCAATGCGATTCCTTCTTGACCTTCCCACTATTGCTAACAGAACTGAAACTTGCTGGTTCGATCATATCTAAAAATTAACGTAAAAAGGAACATCCTCTCCATGAAGAACTCATTAAGAGAAAGGTGTAGACTCAAGAGGCAGATCATGGCTGAGTCAGGCGAAGATACTCTTAGGGAAATATGTGATCCTTCCAGAATTGAACCAGGAGAGAATGGGTTGCATGTGCCACCTCAATTTTGGACTGCTTTCACAATTATTACATCTATTAAGAAAAACTGAACAAAATAATCTATCACTGATTAACATGGAGGTTGAGGCCCTCTTGAATGACAACATCAATGATACAGATGTGGTTATTACACAGATGGTTCGGTCATTTGCCAACAACGCTGTGCTTGGGCATTTTCAGCACGCTCAGGAGGAAAAATAATAAGAGAAGTCAGTGGGACCTATGCAACAACCATAAGTAGCTTGACAATGAGGTTGGACAGTTACTGGTGAAATGGTTGGCATCTCACAACTACTCTCGTGTTTTCCTTACTCAGTGACTCCATGAGCATGATTCGTAAAGATGAATAAGGGAATGGCAGCAACTGGGTACTAGTACAGACAATGATCAGAGAAATCACCATTTTTCCCCTAGTCACGCAAAGTTAGGGGTAATGAACGAGCTGATAGATTGGATGACTTGGCTACAATATCAGAGGTAGCTGCCATGGATCGAAATGACATTCTTCACGCACTGAGAGACTCTTTCCGAACAGAGGAGTTTCAGGGCTATGAATCCCACTCACTGACCAGATTGAGGAGATGGTGTCAATATTAGTGCAACCCAAAAGACGACATACTAAATATACAGTGATTGATTAACCAACATCGAACTGGCATGTTGGGCTGCTAGACGCTGCTGGATTGAGATCGGAGCACCTATGGACATGTCCGGAGTGCTATGATGATAGTCCTCATATAACTGACAAAAGAATTGTGGTGACCAGAGCATTGATATGACTTGGCACAAAAGAGAACACACATGCATGTATACTAAATGATCATGCTTTAGAAAATCAATCTCAGTTACATACATGAATGGCTCAACACACAGACTACTACTTATTCCTCCCTGCTCCACATGGAGCATAGGGTTTCAAGATGTTTGTCATTTTTCCAGATCTGACTTTTTTTTATGGCTTCCGGATAGTCCAGTATCCTTCAGTCCCTCAAGTAGACTATCTCCGGGTCTGTTTAGGACGCCCCCTTTCTTTTTGTTTTCCTTGTGGTTTCCACTAAGTGCCTTCCACAGGGTATGCCCGACCCATCGCCATTTTCTCCTCTTAACCTAGGTCATCATGGGTTCCTATATTATTCTTATCCATAAATCTGTGTTTGCAGCTCTGTCATACCATCTTGACCCTGCGTATATCACAAATGACCCATATCATATTTATTTTTGTCCAGGTCATGGATGTGAAGGGGCAATGGCGGGAAGATTGCCAGCTGACACAGCCATGATCGGGGAAGGACGAACAATCGACAGGTCAGAATCCTTAATGTCATAGAGGCAGAAAAAAAATAATTTATTTACACACCCATATGAATCTACATTGCTAATCAGAATGAAGAAGATTAGAATGAAACCTAGAGCTGCCAGACATGTACACTTTACTAATGTAAAGATGTTTGATTAATCAACAATAGAAGAAGTGATCAGTAACTTACATTGATGGAAATGTTAAAAGCTCTGAGAAGGACCTGTCCAAAGTGTGGTGTTGATAAACCTCAATAAAACAAATTAGGGTTTTCCTAGGATGTCCTTTCTTTCTTTAACCCTTGCCACCCACTTTGCATACAGTTCCTGTATTGGTATTCTTTGATCATTTCTTCTCATGGTATGTACAACAGATCTCCATTTCCTCCTTCTTATAACAGTTGTTACAAGTGATTGAGACATTTCTCAGATTTCATCCTTTAATTGTTCCATTTTTTATTTATTATTTTCGAAACAAGTGATTTTGTCTGGTTTACAAGCTGGGTACATCAAGCATTGTCGCCTTCATTGCGAAGGGGACAGCAAAACCCAGGGCCAGTACATGTGATAAACAGAGCCATTCACCCAACAATACCCAGTGAAAAAAATGTGAAGGAAAACCATGAGTTTGCAGAAAATCTACTTGCAAAAGTGCATAAATTAGTATAAGATTTTTGTAACAGCTTTACGAAAACAACCTTGAATTAATAATGTGAAAAACAGTTTCCCAAAAAAGGAAAAGCAGGAATTTTTGTTTGCTTACATTGAACATTAAAAAGGGGACTCCATTTGGGCAGTTCTCAACAAAAAGGAAAGTTCTGTCTGGACACAATTGAAACTAGTGCCCAGCAATTTTTGTCAATGAAAAAATCTCAAAAGTCAAAGCATTGTGACATCTATGGTGCAGGCACATCCCAAAATGGGGTACAATGTCTCTCAAACTGCACTACCTGGATTCACATGCAGACTTTTCCCTGGCAACCAGGTGTCTGTGAGTGGTGAACATCTGTGAGTGATGAACATGAAAAATTTTCACCCAGAAACTGTAACGAGGGAAAGGGAAATTTAAAAGAAAGGAAACCCAGCTAATCAGCGGGATTATTGTTGGAGGTCTGACAAGGAAACTTCAAGAACATTCTACAAGCAAAGTCATCAGATTATCCCCAAAGTAATGGGTAACTGTTCTTGAAAGGTGCTACACTCTGCATTTGTATGATAATTATATATTGACTTATTTCTAAAAACTATGATTAAAAAAACTGTGGCAGGAACGGCAAAAAAAACTGTATTGGAAACCCCACTTTCAAAAATAAAAGAACAAAATTAGAATTTGACAAAAAGTGATTATAGATATTTAGAATTTTGTGGAAATTAAATATGGTTCTTTAAATTATTTTAAAAAAAAGAAACAAAAATGTTAACTTACCAGAATAAAGAATAGGGCTGGTTAAAATCAGTCTCTTACTGTTTGGTTCAAAGCTTGACCCAGTCTCTAATTTTTAAAAAGCCCATTGATACTTCACTTATCACTTTTAGGATAGATGAACATAACAACGAGTTTGGCTCCTGGTTTAGAAACTTTAAAATTAAACATTTTTGAATAAGCATTTTCCTGTTTTTCACTTTGGGATGATATTTGGAAATCCTCAATCCCCTCAATTTGTCAAAAGGTTCTCCAATTGTGATGATAATGTCTGATCTCAAATTCAAAGCTGGTCTTCTGCCAATAACATACAGAGTAATATTCCCAAACTGATATGGTGTGCTCATTTCTAATTTTTTGTTGATCCCACTGCAGATGCCCTTTGGTAAATTTTGTCCCTTTTTTGGGGAAGATGGTTTATTATGGTGGAAATTTCTGATCTAATTTTCTTGAGTATTCTGTTTGATTTCTGGATGAATTCTGATGCCTTTCCGCAAACTCACTCTCTGCAAATTCCATATTCACAAATCGTGCCAACAGTTACTGAAACATTCTTGGATCCCGCTTGACCATAGCATTATCCCCATCAACAAAATAAATCTCTACCATAGATTTATCTTTAGCATTGAAAATATCAAAGTGTTTGACTGCTTCCATGTAACATCTCGCACACTGTTCTTTGGGCACTCTAAAGATTGCTGAGGGGGAAAAAGACAAAATATATTTAATTGCAACTCAGTATAAAAAAATACAACCTACATAATTATTCTGGGAGGCGGTTGTGGAGATTCAATATCGCCATTGCCAACAGGCAAGGCACCTGATGATGATACGAATAACAATAAAAAAAAAAATATAATTTGAAATTAGCAGCCCCATCATTTCTTCTCCCCACACACAATTTATTTTCCATTTTTCTCCCCACTGATATTGCAAAACTTCTTTTCCTAAATTATCTATCAGTTAAAAATATGACATCAATACGGTCAAACTAATTTTGACAAGATCGAAAAAATTTATTATGGGAAATTTTAGATCTTCGTGATCCTTCCATCCTTTGTTTTGTTTGAAATATTATTTATATATTCAATGTTGTCTCTTGTATAAACAAACTTCACTGTCCTTTGTAGCTCACACACAGGTCTGCACAGCTTTCTTTTCTAGTATTGCTTCACTAGACCAGTGAGTTTGTCTCAGTATATTATATCAGTGGTATTGTTATATGTGCTGTGCAGTCTGAAATTTCGTACAACTGTTAAAAAATCCCAAAACCCCTGAATTTTGTATACATGTCTGTGAGTTGATTGTGTCTTGTTCTGTGGTGAAAAATGACAATTGTTCTACCTTGGTTCTGACCTTAGAAGCATTTTTATGAATGATGCAACATTGATTATTTAATAAAGATTGTGTTCCCACATTGTTTTTATTCATTCAACATCTTATACTCTAAACACCAATGTTAAACAGCTAGGATTTAAAGTAACTCTGACAATGCTGTTCTACGTGAATATGCTCTATATCCTGACAATCAGCACCACACAAACAAACATGCAAATTGTTCGCAGGTGCACAAAGGACACCTACTACCGAACCATGAGATACCCCCTGACTTTCCCACCATGGATAAGTCAAATTATCCATAGTAAGTGATTACCACATAGTAAAGGCAGACATTTGGCACCCATTCCATGAGATGCTGATTTTTATATCCAAAGGAAACCAAATGAATAGAGGTAAATCATGAATAGACAGTGCTGAAGATGTCATGCAGCTGGTATGCAGTTCTGCAGATATCAGTCTTGGAAGGGCGTGGGTAATAATGCCTGTGGATTCAAACACCACATTTTTGGCCCATATCAACGATAGAAGTTGCAGAACGAATTTCTGCTTTGGTTCATTCTGAGTCCAAGCACAAAAATATGAAAACTAGTTAATTAACCGACTTATGGGAAATAAGTGGCAAACTTGTTGTCTCATTTTTTCAAGATTACATCTGCTTTTTCCCAAAATCATTTTCCGCTATAAGGTAACTTCATTTACTACTGGTGTGGTTAAAAAGTCCCCTCATGTTGACAGGCGAACTATGTTGACAAAGGATTGGGAATTTTATGTTGTTGTGGGCAACGATCTTAACTACCTTAAAACTTCTTCAAGCTATTGCATGTATGTAGCATACGTTCCAAGCTCATAATGTATTTTTATTAGTGGCACATTATGCGATATTCATGTTTATGTGGTAGTGATTGTATCCCTTTGATTTATGCAAATAAGGTAACCGTTCTTCACCACGTTGCTAATACCGAAAGTTTTTTGTTTTTAAACACAAATTCTATTTTATTTATTTTTAAACAAATATTGATCAGATTTCCAAAATTTCTTTTGTTGATCTACTAAGTTTGTGAATTTTGGAGGGAAATTGAGGTGAATGGTATATATATTGTTATTGGTTACTAAACCAACGTCATTGCACTTCTGGCAGAACCCTAGGTGTAGTCTCCCAACAGATTCGAAGAGTACGCATACTAATGGTTCCTGTGACACACCTCTCACTCTGCCTCTCCCGGCACCCAGTTCGACTTGAATAACGGGTAACTCCAAACTACCTAAATCGCTTGATCGATTCAACATTGATTTTAGTGTCCTCATCCAACAGACAGTTGTGAAGAGACCAAGAATATCCCTTATCCATCTTCAACTCCCCAACAGCGATCGATGCATACGAAACCTGCCCTTCTGGATCTTGTAAAGCATCGACTGAGAGTCAGATACAACAACTGCCCCAGGAAATGAAGTCCCAGAGAGCCAATGGAGGGCAGCAGTAACGGCCTCAAATTCCATCCTCATAAAAGTAGCTGTCCTGTATGCCCCACTTCACTCTGCACAACCCTATCATGTGCATTGAGAAACCCCAGGGACTTCTCACCACGTTGAACGACCCATCGGTATATACAACAACATCATCATCCCTTCTTATCTTCATCAGCCGTAACCGAGACAGCCTTCATGTTGCCAATCTCTACATTTCTTCAAGAGTAATGATGCGTGAGATAGTTTCATGCCATATGGATCTGTTGGGACCCATTTTTCCCTTCTGGTAGGGTCGCAACCGTAGTCACCTGCCCAATTATTCTCTCAGCCTGGGCCATCTACACATGCCCGCTTAATTCTCGTGCCTTTAACATCATTAGTGTTCTTGTGAAGTGGATGTCTCTTATCCGCAGTAACCCGCATATATGCCTTGGTTTGGGCGATTGCATGCGGGACGTGGTGACAGAAGGCATATATCTCATCTTCACAATGGGGTATCTCTAGTGCAGCCCAGGACTCTACCTTCATTCTGAACCGTTAAGTCGTTCACATTGTGATCTTGATATCGTAGAATTCAGTCTGTAATCACCCTCATTACCAGTCGATCAACAAAAGGACAAGTAGTCTCTGTCCAAGGTGTGCGGCTACCATAACTTTGAGAGCCTCAAGACCATGATTGCAGCGTAATTTGTCTGTTCAACATGGTGTTTGAAAGATAACTACGAAACAAAGTTTATTCCAAGATAGCGCAGCCCGCTCGCGCTCGATGGTACGTTTATCAAAAATTACCGGGTAAATCAGCCTTGACTATGAATGCTTGATGTAGATCCGCCTTGATTCAACGAGCACCACAAAAATACACGCTTTTTTCAGGATTGACCTGAGAACAAGACTCTACACCAACCCCAAGTGGTATGCAATGTTTTTCTGAATGTCGTCAACCATCACTTGTCTATCTGGCCCAGTCTTATATATTAAGATATCATCTACAAATGTCAATGTCTGACCCAACCTGGTTCGCTGAATTTTAGCTACTTTTTTCTGTGTAAATATTAAACACACGGGTGATGAGGAGAACCTGGGGTAATACTGGGCATACATGCGGATCCGAAGTCCATGTTCAAACGTAGTGCAACTGTTCTCCATTAAAAAGCAGCTATCCCGTTCACCAGCCAAAGGGTTAACCTCACATTTAATCAAAGAACGCACCATAATTGAAAAATTCACCTTGTTATAAGCATCCTCCAAGTCAATGGCCACAGCAACAGTCTCTTGCTGAGATTGAAGCCTTCATAACATCATTATGCAAATGTGCAAGCATTGTCCATTTCATTGGCCGACTACACCTAAAGTGCCAGGGAGGATGTGGTTATCTCATAAGTGACAGTGACACATTACTTTTCTGGCCACTATCTTCCTAGTAATTGGTTATATATACATTTTGGCAAGGTCAGTATGCGGTAGCTGAGCAGTTTCATTCATTACAATGTTTTTGTCATAATCAGTTTTCATTTTAGTAAACTGTTCATTTTAAAAAAATATCTATTCTTATAAATTCTTAATATTTGTTATTTCCTGGTTTTACAATTTCACCAATATTTAGAGCCTACATTACCTATGTAAATGATAAAAACTACAATTATTACAGTTTTATGACAACAAATTCCCTTACCAGAACTGATTGAGGGTAGGGCTATGGAAGTAAATCTGCGCTTGCCAGCTTCAACAAGACATCTCAGCACTGTATGCTTCAAGGTCATAAAACACTGTGATTTGCTTTCATCATCATAATCATCCCATTTAGACTTACTTTAAGGCATGACCCATTTTGCTGGTAGCTTTCCTGTTCGTAGTCACCAAAATGTCTGTCACAGCAACTTGTTTACCATAATTACAAAGTCCTGACATTCCTTTGACAAACTGGGACCAGCTGCTCTTAGCTATGGCACTGGCCACTTCCTCCATGTTGCAGTCTCTATTTGCAGCATTTACATAATGCAATCCACTTCAAGTTCAGTTATATTTGCCGCAAATCTAACACTAAGTTTACTTTCATCGCTAATGAAATTATGATTATTCATTGCAATACTGAAAGCTCTATTTCCAATGCCTTCATGAAAGAAACACTACTATAATCTCTTTAGGATTGCATATTGTTCATGCACAAGAATGTACATCTTGCTCATGCAATGTCCTATCAAACTGTCGCATATCTGAATGTACTTGCATTAAACTTTGATTCTGTGACGCTCATTCCATGAGTGTTTTCACTTTTCAATGGTCTTGTCTGAAGTCAAGTGGTTGTCTTTATCCTGATAAGATACAAGCCTCTTCCAGCTGATTCAACTACATCATTCAAACCTGTGGATATATACCTTGTTACCTACTGCACTTTAGTGTTGATCCACTTCATTTGAGCCATCACTTCTTTCAGCTGACTCTGCCAGAAACTAAATTGCAACCACAAACTCAATGTCATCAAATTGCAACCGCTAAGTTGTTTTAGGAATTCCATGTCCCTTTCATTGTGTTCCTTTAGTTGGAATGTGAACGCAGAACCTACATCTACAGTAGCATCAAAATATACTTGGAATTTAGATTTGCAAAATGAATTCAGCAATATTAATGCAGATGCTTTCAATGAATAATTGATTTCCACTTCATCTGATTCTGAACTGTTACTTTTTGCCTCTCGGTGTCTCTCTTTTCGCTTGCTGACTTTTTTAGATACTGCTTGTTTAGGTAACTCACTTTTCTGTCCTCTCGGTTTGATCTTTGTTTAGTTTTTAATGTTGGTTTATCTTTCTCTATCTTCATATTTTTTGCAATGTGAGATGATTCTCAAAGCAAGTTTTTTTTTTTCCTTTCTGATTCTTTATTGGAATCAGAACTGTTCACATGTCTTGTGTGTCTGTTTTCGTTTGATTGTTCTTGGGTGGATGTTTGTTCGAGTAAATCACTTTTGCTCCCATCTTGATCTGAACTTTGTTTACTTTCTAGTATTTGTTTAGTCTCACTCATCTCTGACTGTTTGTAGCTTTAAATGTACATGAATACTGACTATTTTTTCTGATGATTCATCTGAACCAAATATGTTCATATTATCTTGTTTTGTTTGTCTGTTTGTTGGCTCCTGTGGTATATTTCACCTGAGCAATTTACTTTTGTTCCATCTTGCTTGTTCTTTGATCATCTTCTTGCAATTTGTTTATCTGCACTATTCTTATTTAGCATGTTCTCCTTTTGAAATTCATTGGGAATATTATTCCTTCCATAGAACTCTCTTGGCTTTTGCCATGTTCTTTTTCTAGCTGATGACATCTTTCTTGAGGCTAATGTGGCATTCTTAGAAATATCTTTGTCATCATTATTTTGGGGATTTTTAAGAGATGGTATCACTTGGGATGGTATGCCTTTTTCAAAATTACCATCACTTGAACTTCCATGTACAACATCTTGAAGTTTTATGTTGTGAATTTCTTCCAAGCTGGTGTACTGTGTTTTAAATATCTTGGTTATCTCTAATATCTTAATCACCGGCTGCACAAACTAGTTTTATATCAAGTAAACTCTGTATGTAGTTTTGTATCTGAGACAATGAAAATTTGCTAGGAAATATAAGATACTGTTCTCTTTCTCCGTTATCTTTGACACAGGATACCTACCTAAGGCTCCTACTTATATAACTTCATCAACTTGTTTTTCCATGTTGATTGTAGGATCAATATTTGTTGTGTCACTAAAGGCTCCACTAGATTGTGTATTTCTGTCATTGCTATGTTTTCCCTCTCTGTTTGTGCTTCTTTTCTTTCCTTTCTGTGGTTTGTACTAAAACTTTACACAAACAGTCATATCTTTATGAGTTCCAGATAGTTTGCTCTTCAAATTGAAATTTGTCTGGACATTCCATTTTATTTGTGATCAGTTTATCTCTCAACTCGCTGCTATGTTTAATTTCATGTTTCTCAGCAAAGTCTTGATAGTGTGTCTGAAATTTAGCCTACAAGTGTGATCCAAAACTTGTTTTTCAACATTTAACTCTCTTCACTTTCAGGATTCTAATATTCTATTTTTAACGTATTCTGTCTCGCCGCCTCTATTCTCAAAATTAGTGACGCTTCATTTTGGTGATCTGATTGCAGCTCTATTTTTAGCTCTCCAGCATCACTTGTGGTATCACACATATAGAGGGCTTCTTCCTGCTTCAGTGTCTGATATGTGGACTCGGACAATGAATGATAACATATTTCTCTTTTTCACATTTCTCTTCATTTAATATTTCTTAAAACGGAAACTATGTTTATCTCATTTCCATCATATTATCAATATTATTTTCTTTAGCACTGTCTACTGCATGGTGTGATTCAGTTCTTTATGACTTTCTTAAAATTGTTGTTTTTGTTGTCTTCGCTTTTTTATTTTATGGGCACCTTACTACCTCTAAATTACTATGAGGGAAGTTCTAGCATTTCTTCATTCTCTAGTTTTGATACCGCCATTGTGTATTCAACAGGCACCAATTTTGCTTCTGAAGAGTAAACAGAATTTTCTTGTTTGCAAGTTAATCCAGATTGTGCTCAAGCCTCTTAACCTCAGTTGCATGTTTGTTAATTTTTTTCTGCTTGATGATTTTCCACTGAATCACATATCAGTGAAATACAGATTTATTTTCCGGTATAAGTGGTTGATTTAATGAAGGTACAAACAAATAAGATGCTGCCAACTTTGTTATTTCTTCTGATCCATCCATATTTGATTGACAATCTATGGAATCAATCTTCTGGTTATTGGTGTATTTTACACCCTCTTGGTCCTGTTCTACATCATTGGTTGTAGTTGTTCAAAGTTGTTGATTATTAAATCAAATGTACTATCATCATCACTATATGATGGCTGTTGTGAAAGCAACCACCAGTATTCTCATCCTCATTATAACTTAGTCCAACGTGTTTAGTGAGCTGTTTGTCTACTCCTGATGTTACCAATGATGAAGTTTGCAATGTGTCTCGCATTTGACTTTTTCATGCCTTCTTATTTAGTTCAGGATCATAATTTATTGCCAGCCATTAGTATCTTGAATTCCA
Source organism: Arion vulgaris (assembly GCA_020796225.1). Classification (NCBI taxonomy): domain Eukaryota; kingdom Metazoa; phylum Mollusca; class Gastropoda; order Stylommatophora; family Arionidae; genus Arion; species Arion vulgaris. Next base: position 15,336 of record JADZMA010001182.1, read on the forward strand.
AACTCCTTTAAAACATCAAAAGCATTATGTATATCTTGCTGTGATGGACAATCCTTTTCAATGATTAAAGGATCAACTCCACTACTTAACTGAAGATCCCTCTGTAATTGACTTGAATAATTTGCATCTTCTAGAAACCTTGTTACCATGGTCAACTTACAATTGGTGAACTGGAAAAAATTCAAAATAATGTTACATGCTTATAGACTACATTTTTAATAATCACATTAAACTATAATTTAAAACAGCAGACTGCAAATGACCCATCAAATTCAGATATCAAGACTGTCCTGGCCAGCACTTGTTCCAAACAAATTTCTTTATGGATGGTTGAACTGTATTCATCCATATAAAACATACATGGTTAAATTCTTCCTGACTAAAGAATGTGCCAGTTTCAGAGTATTTACACAGCAGCTTTGGATACAAATAAAGATGGTTTTTTTGGGGTTCTAAATCAAGAGTAGCAATAGTAACAAAGTCAGCTGTGTGACTGGGTAATTGATCAGCCTGAAAAATGAATAGCATACCCTGATGCCCAAACCAGCTCAATAGATTCTTGCTCATTTCCCTATGCCACCGGTGGTGGTGCCGGGCCCGCTAGGGAAGCAAAGACAGTGACTTACTACTACAACCTACAAGGCATGTCGTAAGAGACGATCATTGATGGTGGACCCAGGGAAGCCACCTGTGCAATAAAAAGTGTTGCATAAATTGATGTCGGGGCCCACTTGTAGGCACATAACTCACACAACATAAATTGCTCTTAGGCCTGTGATCACATACAAATCACAGTGGTTAACATAATGATATGGGAGTGTGTTGGAAGAAAAGATTTTCATGGCAGCATGGGTACTTATTATATGTGTCTTAACAACTTGTTGCTATTAAGTAATTTTCTAACAAAACATAGACTCCAGTTAACTTCCACTGACTTTACCAAGTTACTTGAATTTAGTTCTTATTATTCTTCACAGAACATGGCTCATCATGGTTTTAAAAGAAAAAACAAGAAAATAATAAAATCTGTTGAGAATATTTAATGAGCATGCAAACCTAGCTTGGTCTAATTTTAATGACAATTAAGCTCACATCTGATAAAAGTAGATAGATTGAGAACTAATTCATCCAAATTGTAAATTAAAGGATGGTAAATTACATTTTCAGTGTCACAACAAGGTTAAAGTGTAGGCTACTACCAACATAAAAGTACCTTATCTATCAATTATGACTGACATGATCAAATTCTTACTAAATCAATTATGTTGAATGTACTTTACTACTTACCAATTGAACTGGCACGTTCCCTGCCATGATACTTATTTATTTACTTAATTTGCACCAACGTATAATATTTTTTTTACATTTTCAAATGCTACTACTCTATTGAATTCGACAGTACACGTATTTGCTCGGATCTCAAGCTGAAACAATTGGAACTCGATTGTGAAACTGAAACATCTTAATAAATTGAAACATCTCATTTACATTTTCCTGGAATTTTGATTTTTTCCCAAAAAAGGGTAAATAAAATTTCCTGTTTTTTTTCAGTTTCCACTTCAGCAGTCAGTCACTTGATGCATACTTATTGCGCATCTGCGTCACTTTGAAATCCTGGCTGCGGTTAGCTGCGGGAGATAGAATTGATGTACCAAATAAACGTTCTTTATTAAAATTTTGCAGAAAAAAGGGTACATCAATTCTATCTCCCCCAACCAGAATTCCTAGGGGTTCCGGATTTGGGTAATTCTATTTGATGCGTAGGGTTACGATCAGTGTTTGTATTTGGTATGAGTGTTGTATTTGATAGGCTCGCTTCCCGGAGGTAATTAGACCAGTCAATGGTTGCTGTCGGACATACCCAGCTCTGAGTCGCAATACTCGATGCTTGATAACTTCTTTGACCAGCTGTATACAAACAGAATAACCTGTCGGTAAGGCAGTCGCGAGTTCCCCAAGCCATGTGCCTTTGCGAATGGCGATGTCCTGGCGACATTGTGATTGAAGCACTCCATCGGTCCTGTTTATCCCCAGTGATAACACCAAACATGATGGTTGGAACAGTATCTCACCGAGTGTGAATGCCTTGCTGCTGTAAAAGCAAACGCTGCTTTGCTTATCATGTACTAATGCTGAGAGTTAAAGGGAAATTCATGATTGGAATGATCACAAAACCAACGTGGCGAACTTTTAAACAGAACCAGGCACCGGCAAAAACTATAACACACCGGCCCAACACGTTCCCGCCAAAAATTAACTGACCAATACACACCCGTTCCCACGAAATTGTTGCGAAGCCAAAAATTAACTGACCAACCATCCCTCAACCACCCCTTCCCTAGAATTCTTACCTGCGGAATTGTTTGCGCGGACACAAACCACCTTTCCTAGAATGAGCAAGTCCGCGACTTTTTGCTGCGAGGTTGCTGCGGGAGATAAAATGGAAGTACCGTTTAGGTATCGTATGTTGCGTTTCTTACAGTAAAATATATTTGTATTTTAAAACTTTGTTATTAAATAGAATGATTGGAATTGGTAACATATGTTACGTGTACACCAACTAATATTAGGTAGTCCCATGTTACATCGGAAGATTAGTCGTCTATTTTTAGTTCCACTGTTGTCTATCATATCCCATGCCGCCTGATAGCACGACCTTCTCTATAAATATAGTTGGCCGTGCTGATAGTCTATTACCTATTACAGGCCATGACCTACTTAAACTAGAGGCCATTTGACTACCCAAAAATATTGACTCATGACGTCACAACTACCGGCCGACTATCACGATTATGAATATTGAACTAAACTAAGACAGGGAGGCTAAAAATTAGTGTATTTTACATTGTTTATATTTTACTCCTTGTACATACAATCGATAAATTGCAGGCCCTATGTAACCTATAACGGTACAAGAGGAATTATTGTTATTCTTATTATTACATACAATCGATTATATAAAGAAGGTATATAAAACGATTGCAACTTATTAATGACATTTTTAAAACTAAGGCATTTGAAAAAAAAATTAAAACACACCTACCTTTTGTAAACAATAAACCCCTCAACACATTTCACCAGAAGAATCTTATTTATATGATCTGAGTATATTTCTGTCTGTGGTAAATGAACCAGACACTTGTCTATTTCTATATATACAGCACTGTTTACATACTAACTCAGTGTACACTCTCAAAAGGCATAATATAGATGTCTAAGTTGTTGCATCACAAATAATTGTTATATACATTGGGTATTTTTATGAACAGTGTAAACATTTTTATTCTTCTGGATTCATTTTTAGCTATTTAAATTTCCCAAGCTTTCTTTTATTTGATGTGATAGCTTGTTCGGATTTCTCTATGTCATTTTTTGTTTTCCTGTAGTTGTTTAAGAAAATATTTGCCAGTGTTGGAATGGCTCTCACCAAAACATCTGTTATTGAACAACCACAAGCTACACAAACAGTTTTATCTTCCTTGAAGTAATGAATAAAATTAGCTGTCAGTGTCCATCACAATTTCCTTGTGGTTGGGGGAATTTAAAAACTGTTGTTCATAAACTGAAGAGATTAGTGACTGAACAACAAGGTAAGCCATAAGACTTAAAACTGTTAAAGAATGTGTTGGGTATTTTAAGCCACCTCGATCGAGTAGCCGAGTATAATTTATCCATGAAACAATGGAGAGGTCTGGCTCTGGTGTATCAAATTAGCCTGATCTTCTTAGGCAGGCTGTGAGAAAGGGTTGCGAGTTCTTACGCGCCAGCTTACTCTTCACATTGACAATTTTCCACCACTGAATGATTATACTGATGAAACTGGCACTCATTCTCACCGGCTAGCCTCAGCGCTGCTACATTATAATCATTAAACACACCTAATGCCAGTGGTACCTTCTGCCTATCAAGATTGGATGGGAAGAGTGTTTTGTACGTTAGACTTGGTGCCAGTTTAACAATTTTGTGTATATCCTTAAAATACACAGTTTTCAGACTAGACAGTGTAGCTTTCAAAACTGGATTATCAGAGTTTACAGGGTATGAAGGGCAGGCAAATGTCTGATCTGCATCCTTTAAATTTAGCCAGTTGTCAGGATACATTTCAACAAATGAACAGAGTCATGAATTAGGAATATGGGTTTCCCATCTTGCTGAGGATTGTCAAAGCTGTATTTGTTAGGTCCCACAGTTCCTTTAAACCTTTCTGTTAACTGCTATTATCCACAATGACAGATAGTACAGTGAATCCAGATGACTGCACACACTGTATAGTCTAAAACAAATTGTCATAGATCATCTGCTGTCATCTTTTTCATGGGATTAGTCCTACTACCTCAGTGTAGCTGCCAAATATAGATGATATCATGAATGCTTGTACAGTTTAGCATTTTCTTTTGCATTAGAGGCGTCCTATTAATTGTCCTCCTGTAGTTCAGAGCAGATTTAACATATATCTCATCCATTTGAACATCAACTATTCTTTCTCTTGTAGATAAAATGTTACTTTTTACCTGTAAGTATTTGCTCTTTCAAAGCCAGATGATCTTGACAGGATGGAATCAAGTTTTTAAGTGTAGATGGATGTGGAAGGCATAATAATTTTGATTTTCGCAAAAACCGATAGCAGGCAGGAGACTTGATGTAAGCCATAAATGCCAAACATTGAGTTCTGCTACTATAACTGTTCCTTCTGTCATTAGTTCTCATCAACAACAGCTGTTCATCCAGAAACTGCAGATTTTCTTCTTTAACAATACTCTCTGAGTTTAAATTAAACAGTAAATTCATCGCCTTTAGCAAATTCTCATGAGCTTTTGTGATGTAAATCATCAACAGTTACATTTTCTATATCTGTGCCTAAACAATGACTAAGCAAATTTTTTAATTGGGACCATCTCTCTATTTTTCCATTATTGAAAAGCCAATTGAATGATTTTGTATCAACTGAATCCTCCTTAATATAAACAATGAAAGACATGTCTTGAGCAATTTTGATACTGAGCTCTATGGCAGGTGCTCTGTAGGGCTTACATTTAATGTGAAAAGAACATATTCATTGTTCAAGCATGTGTGATGCCACGGTCCTTTAAGCAGTTGCTGTAATTTATTTTTGTAGCTGTTCTGTAAGGCCTTAAAATCGCTTACAAAATCTGTCTCCAGCCATTCTAAAACAGTTATCATGTCTTTTTTAACTCAACAGCTCGTTGATTTGGGTCCTTTCCTTCATTAAAGACTGGGATTCTGTTGATAAATATGAAGGCAAGCCTGGAAAAATAGTAGGATATGCATCCTGTTTTAAAACTGGGCGACGTTGAACAGTGTGTTCTGTGCCAGCAGAATCTCTAAATGTCTCGACAGTAATTACTTCCTCATCCTGAAAATGTTTTATACAAACAACACTGTGCTTGGTTGGAACCCAGTCTTTACGTGGAATACATCGAATCCATTTTCTCAAGCACAATGTTGCGTGTTTGCAGGGGAAATTTAAACACTGTCGTATAAATTTCACCTTGTGTTCGACCTACATTCAGGCACACAACACTTCTCAGGCATAATTAATAATCCTTCACATAAGAATAAGAACACACATAAATCCACAAGATAAGGGAAATTTGGGCGAATTACAGGGCCTTTCCAACCTGTTTTAAACTGGCTTCAGTTGTAGATTAATGGGCCGAATTGTCACGTGACTAATATTGGTCCGGAAGCCTTGAATAGGGAAGCCGTGTTACAGGGAGTAACGACAGTGGCATAAACTAGTCATTTACTGACTATCTCCTATGAAATGTTCTCTTCGTCCCGTCTCTTTTCCTATTTACTTTTTTCACATCCATTCCATTCGTTCTCCACAAGCTGGTTGTTGTCATGACTATTCGCATGTCATGTGGGCCTCTTATGACAGTAGCAAAGTCTAATCCCCTCCAACATCAGCCAAATAATTTATTTTAACGATCGACGTCATATGGCGCACTGGGCTTTTCCTCCGATGCAGTAATCATCTCAAAGTCCATTTGCTCACCCCTGCCGAGAAGTTGATTACTATATCTTCTTCTCTACCACGAAGACGACACTGTCTGGAATGTCCAACTTAACGCCAATTCTCGACTCGTTCCAGTGTCTGAGACTTGCCCATGTCACGTAATTGAGAGCGTACCGCATTGATGATATCGCTCTGTCCATACTTCTGCCCGCTTGAGTCAGGCATTGTTTTGTAAGAAAGTCAGCACGCTCGTTAACCTGCACTCTGCCCGCGTGCCCAGCGTGTTCGTAACCCTTGGACTACGGGTGATTCGTCCTCTGTAAGTGCGGTACTGGCAGAAAAGCTACAGGTTCCCCAGATTTACGGTGTTCGTGGCACCGAGCCGAAGGTTGATGTCCCTGACCTTCTGGATCTGGGGTGCTTCTGGATCGGGGGAAAAAAAAACAACCTGCATCTAGCATGTCCAGGTGTGTATAGCGAAGTCATTTTTTTTGATATGTGATCTCCGAATGATGTTCACCCATTCCACACGCATTGTTCCATATTCAATCATTTGAAGCATAAACATCGAATCTAATATGATAATCGTATGGGTTACTTGTTGCTCAGCCACCCATGAGAGAGCCCTGAAGGCAACAGTGATCTCCATAGTCGTGCTCGATGTCTTTGTCTCGAAGCGCCATGTCTTCATGAAGTGTGCGACCGTTTCGTTGTGCTGAATAAGCCCACGATGATCTGGTTCCGCGTCTGACAGAGCCATCGGTGTAGATAATGATATTACCTGGATGGGAGTACTGATACAAGAGTGCAAAAATCTCACATTGAGACGCCCGGGGCCCATTTTCTACAGTAGCGTCCAAGTGTACTGACAACCCTGGTGTAAGCAGCCATATCATCTGATATAGGCATCCATTCTTCACCGTGCCTCAGTTCATCTAGAGTACAGACCTGTTTAATAACATCTTCTGCCTCGGCCATCCAGGATCGGCCTCTCTTCAATCGCCTGACCTTGTTTTAATTTTTAGATTTGCGCAGATGATGATTTGGGTCCGCAGAAACTCTCAGATAAGCTTTTAACTGTGCAACTTTAATTAAGCCAAATAATTATAACCAAGAAAATAGATTCTAAACGCCTATTGTTACCAAACATTCAAAGTTCCTACAATATCGATATTCATAATAGATTCACCAACTTACACAAGGTCACTACAACAGGACATACAGAATAACAAGAAAATCATTGGAACTTTTTAGAACACTATTAAATCTGCGGGAGCAGAAACAGGGGGATATATAAAAAAGGGAAAAAAAAGAATTGGTTAAGTGAAGAAACATGCAACAAATCCAAGAAAGAAGAAGTTAAACTAAGAATATTATCGACTCAAACGAATCAACAGTCCTGAATATAGACAACTGGATAAAGATATTAAAGCAAATCTCAAAGATAAACGTGATTACATACAGAAATTATCTCTGAGGCAGAAACAACATCCAAACAGGGGAATAGTAAAACACTCTTTCTATTATGAAACGCTAACGAATCATCCGCCGAGGCGAACTGTCCGTGAAAAGAAAAAACAACGAATCCATACCATCACAACAAGCACAATTGAAAGATGGCGACATTTTTAAGAGGTATTAAATAGATCCAACCCGATAACACCAGTTTTGAAAAGAAATACAAATGCCATCATTAAATGCACCCATTGACGACTTCTCAATGGAAGAAATTAAACAAGCCATCAGAAACTGAAAACAACAAAGCCAGCGGTAGCGACGATATTTCAGGGAGATGCTAAAAGCAACTGACGAGGGAAACAATGGAATCCTATCCTTAATGAACGATGTTTGGCAGAATGAGACCCTCCAAGATTGGAAAGACGGAGTGATATTCAAGCTTTAAAAAAAAGGATTGTAAATTAACAACTGGCGCGAATAACTCTGCTATCCCCCACTGAAGCTATTCTGCAGTATTTTTATGGAGAGGCTGAAAAAGCCGTCGACGCAAGGCTAAGAAAACAAGCTGGCTTTCGTCCACATCGTTCTTGTACCGATCTATCTTCAAACTGAGATCCATTATAGAAAAAACAATTGAACTCCAGTCACCACTTGATAAATTTTATAGACTTTCAGAAAGCGTTTGATAGTCTTCCTCGTTCTACTCTCTGGGAGATTCTTAAGACCTACGGCTTCCATGAAAAATACATCAACATTATAAAAGCCTTCTATTCTGAAGCATCCTGCTGTGTAAGAACAGATGCAGGGGAAAATCAGACTGGTTCCAGTCAATTCGGGTGTGAAGCAGGGCTGCGTTATGTCACCTATGCTTTGGATAGCTATGGACTGGATCATGCAAATGCACCCAAGATGATCAACTAGGCATCAAATGGCTTAATAACAGCAGACTATTTGATCTTGACTTGCCAATGACATGGGCCCTATTGAATTCAACCACACAAGCAAACCCACAAACTAACGAGCAATCTTTGCACACTTGCAGAACAGGTTGGTCTCCAGATTAATTCTGCCAGACCAAAATTATGGACCTACAAACTGAACGACAACATCGTAATAAATGGCCAAACACTGGAGAAAGTTAACATTTTACATATTTGGGTAGTAAAGTGTCAAACAACGGAGACAGATGAAAGAAATAAACTCTCGTATTGCTGTAGCAGCTAGTGCCTTCATAAATTAAGACTTCCAACCAAAACCCTTTGTATATGCAAAAAGTTAAATTATTTAGGTCATGTTTTATTCCCGTATGAAATTTAT
>JADZMA010001183.1:0-24073 GCA_020796225.1 Arion vulgaris
GATCTCCAGGCGAACAACAAACGAGCAACTTTGAACGATTAAACTAACACCTTACAGTGTTCAACTTAAAGCAGCCTAGAGGGAGCTAATCTGGCATATATGTAAGCGGAAACAGAAGGTTCAGTTATGACGCAGTATAGGTCAAGGTTGTGTGACGGCATGTAACAGTGCGTCAAGGATGAACAAATGTGATGTAGGATTGAAAGAAGTCAGAACTGGTTTAGCTAGGAAAATGACGAGATGCAATATACCTGGCAAACTTATATTTATGACTGGGGACAGCTTTAGAGCTGAATGATTCAGTATATTCTCCACAGAGAAGAGCCTACTCAACCAAGTATTTTCTGTTGTCCCCTTTTACAACATCATCTCTCTCTCTCTCTCTCTCATTTCTTCCTATCTCTGTTTCCTGCTCAAAATATACGTTATATATTTTTACCCCTTCATGTAAAATTCCTAACATCTTCTATAGTTTCATTTTCCATTCTTTCATTCTTCACTTATCGCTCACATATCAAGAATACATCCATGAGACAGTACTGGAGGTCCAAACCAACCTCGCTAAGCTCTACCATTAATACATCCATGAGACAAGTGTGTTGGAGGTCCAAACCAACCTGCAAGGTTCACTTCACACAGGTCCATCAGACCCAAAAGTTGAGGTCCTACTATCTTACAAGCCTCTACCACAACGCGTTAAATGAAGTGGATACAATCACATGAATGCTTCAAAGGTTATAATTTAATCTAGAATATATTAGATTCAACCTATGATAAAATCCAAATTTCCTTAAGTGGTAATACCAAACCCTATTCAAAAGATTTAAGTCCAACTTCGTTCTATCTTATCCTCTCATGTTTCTCTTTCATCATTTCATGGAAGTACTTTCCGGGATTATCAGTACCAAGATCAGGACAAAATCAGTACAATCCAGGCAGCATCTGATAAAGTTCGAGTAAAGTCTAGACAGGCTTAGATAGGATTATCCATATTTTGATAGTGGGAATTTAGGAAAAGAGAAGGACCGGATAAAACGAACTGGTGACTATGAGCTTATAGTCGACGGGTACAATACACGTTATTTACTACTTCCATCCCCATTAGTTCCGCCACTTTCCTCTAGTTATACTTTAATAATTCCACATCAATAGTTCCGTTACGTTCAATTATTTCGTTACCTTTCACTTTCTGTCTGTTACTTCCCATTTGTTTGTTACTCCTACTTTAAATTCCGTTACTTCCTTATATTTGCTCTTGTTATTTCACTTTACTCCGTTACTCTCATTTGTCTGCATCTATCATCCTGTTATTCCACTATCTGCATTCTACTTACTCTTCACTTTACTGTTACTCTATTTGTTCTGTTACTCACTTTATCTGTTACTTCCTATTTGTTCATACTCACGTTACTCAATGTTGGCAGCTGAAAAAGAAAATTTATAGTTGGTAGGAGCCTTAAATGAACGGGACATATCCTTACAGGACTTAGTCATCAACTTCAGTAAACGAGCTTTTAGGGGACCACTTATACGTTCAGTAGTTTACCACTGCTTTCTGAACGGTGAGGTCTATTTTTATCGTTTCAGGAAAAACTAAGGGAACTAATTTATTCCCAAACGTACCCACCACGGAGCTTCTGAATTCGCATACGCTTGGGTTGTGATCGAGCTTATCACCGCTTAAGCTACATACGCCCACTAAGTTGATAGTTTACTGCGCAGAAATGGATGTAGTAGAGCTGATGTTTCGTTTGTGAAGTTAACCAGAGTGTGAGAGCACTATGATGACCACCGTGCTCTCAGTGACCACAGGTATTATACAGTAAATACGAACTTAGTTGATTTTTGATACATATTTATTGATGTTATTTTGATGAGGACCATAAACACGTCCGTCCATGTCTAGTGTTTATGTTCGTCTCCTTTGTTGTCACCGGTCGCTATTAAATACTAACAAATCTACGTCAACAAGCCTCCACTACGTCAAAGCTTCCGTCTAGTTGCTATCTGCTCATAAAGGCAACTTGTTGCGCAAACACTATGTTCCTTACTCATTTCTTTTCTACAAACTCATATCTATCTGGAACCACCGTCTAGTCTGTTAGCTACTACCTTGTGGGTTGGGGAACCATCGTGCCTGATCCTGATACACAAGTACACCCTGGTCGACTTTTCGCTGGCGTCACAACAGCCGAAATCAAACTTTTACCTGCAAGCGTGATCTAACTTCATGCTGCATAGATAAAAACACCAGAGCGGCTGGCCAAAGACAGGCAAGCATGGCGAAAGGCAGTGAGGGGTGGTCTAAAGAAAAGAAGAAAACAACATCACATGTGGAGGCAAAAGAGAGCACAAAGAGCAGAGAGCAGAGAGAATACTCCCATGCATCGGCTCTAGCTTCCAGTTTTACTTTGCAGCAACTGTGGCAAGGATTGCCACTCCAGAATAGCCCATTACAGCCACATGAAACGTTGTGATTCAGCACAGAATATACTACGTGACACAACACATATTGTCTCCTGAGTACAAAGAGGCTAAATGATGATGCATGAGGGACTGAATGGGAACAAAGTCACTAATATCGTGATGTTGGATGGTGGCTACCAACAACAAATTCGCATAAAACTGTTTTATCACAAATTTATTTTCTCCAGGTGGTGACACTTGCAATTCATACCTCCCTTTGCCTTAATCTATGGACGCCCATTCACGTAGCAGCACAGAAAACATGATTTTTTCCAATAAAACTGATAACAACAGAACGAACAAAGGGAAAACAGAACGACCAAAGGGAAATAACAACAGAACGCACGAACAAAGGGAAATAACAACAGAACGAACAAAGGGAAATAAACGGGATAAGGAAAGTAATCATACGCGTAAAGTATGATTTGTTATTGTTGCTACTTGATCAAAGACAGGTCCCCTACCCGATCCAGAAGCACTTGAGTTTTTAGCTCTTCGGCTCGGTGCCATAGAGATCGTAACTTTTCGGTTCGTGCACGAAAACAGTAAATCTGGAGAGCCTGTGGCTTTAATACCAACCCGTGGAATTGAACCTCTCCTTGGGGTTTGTCACCCGTTGTCCAACGCGATACGAACACTCTGGGCAGGCAGGCGAACAAAGACAGGTATATACAGTATTACATCACTAATGCATTTTTGCTGATATCTGCATTTCTAACCGTCTCTCTGATACTCACAGCACTTGCCTAGACACTTCATCTGTGGTAACTAGTTTTCTTCTATCGTTTGATATCAGCATCCAGGTTTATTAATTCTACAGTTTTCTCAATTTCAAATTGTGTAGCCTGGTATATTACTTTCTCGATTCTTTTTGGTGTTCTTGTTGCTAAGTGGTTACGTCCTTTGCTTTTGGTGTTCTTTGTTGCTAAGTGGTTACGTCCTTTGCTTTTTGGTGTTCTTTGTTGCTAGTGTTACGTCCTTTGCTTTTGGTGTTCTTTGTTGCTAAGTGAGTTTACGTCCTTTGCTTTTGGTGTTCTTTGTTGATAAGTGGTTACGTCCTTTGCTTTTGGTGTTCTTTGTTGCTGTTATGGTTAGCGTCCTTTGCTTTTGGTGTTCTTTGTTGCTAAGTGGTTACGTCCTTTGCTTTTTGGTGTTCTTTGTTGCTAGGAGTGGTTACAGTCCTTTGCTTTTACGAGTTCGTTTGCGTTTTTTTGTAGTGTTCGAATCTCGGACCGGCGCTCGTTCTGTTCACGAGTGCATTTTTCCTAGACCCTAGGGTTGTTGCTGGAGCTAAGGAGTTCATGCTTTGTGCAGTACTCTGGGCAGGTGGCGTGCCATTTCTGCGGAGAGGGACCGAGCCATATGTGGTAAAACCGGTACAATGAAGCCAACCTTCGGCTTAAAAACCCTTTATTACTTTCTCGAGATGAAATTTGTATTATGATTATTATTATTATATTTTTTCAAACAAACTTTCCAAAGTAAAATATTTGCTTCTGTTGTTGTTGTTATAATATGTTAATATTGAATTCTTGAAGTAAATGTTCCTTTTTTTCTGTTGTTATATATTTGTACTCAACATTCTTGAAGTAAATGTTCCTGCTGTTGTTATGTATTGTACTCGACATTCTTGAAGTAAATGTTCCTGCTGTTGTTATATATTATACTCGACATTCTTGAAGTAAATGTTCCTGCTGTTGTTATATATTATACTCGACATTCTTGAAGTAAATGTTCCTGCTGTTGTTATATTGTGCCAACATTCTTGAAGTAAATGTTCCTGCTGTTGTTATATTGTACTCAACATTCTTGAAGTAAATGTTCCTGCTGTTGTGTATATTGTACTCAACATTCTTGAAGTAAATTTTGTGTGTAGAAACTTTCATGTGAAGTTTCAGTACCTGTGTGGTCTCAGCTGAATTCGCATACTAACACAAGATGTTCTTTTCCAGGCAGAGTATAAATGGGCACCCGGCTTTTCTGATCTGAGGGGAAATCTGAAAACGTCGCCGGAGCTACTTGCAGCTGAAACTTTAATTTGGTTGATAAGGACCGTTGTCAACTTTGAGTTCAAAGGTACATACTGACTCTAATGTGTTGTTCATTACAAACGAGGAAGTGAATCTGTACAGTTGTTTCCTCAAAGACAAACATTTTGAGAGATGTTAATAACAATGTATGTTCTGTTTGCTGTCATATTCAGGAACGTACATGGTCAAGATAAGACATACAACTTCAGAGAGGAGGAGCCTGAAGGAACATTTGTAGGCAACATTGCTCTAGATTTAAACCTTGCTGTCTGATTGCCCTTCTGTGTTCAATAATTTACACTACAGCATAATGAACTGGGGAGACGGTGCTCAGTTTAGAGTTGATGAGAACAATAGTGGATTGTTTACAAAATATAAGTTAGATCGTGAACAGCTTTGCAGATTTGAGATCAGGTGTGTTCTCAAGCTCGTGTGCAGCCAGGTCGGAGACGGATGTTAAAATATTCAATTTTTGTGAATCTTCTAGACATCAACGATAATGCGCCAAAGTTCAACGATAGCGTTACAATTTTGCAGATTCCAGAATCTGTGACAATAGGGAAAGAATACACATTACCTGGGGCACTGGATGAAGACAAAGGATTTGAAAACGCAATCCAATCCTACACATTTGCTCCTAGTAGTGAAACATTTAGCGTTGTGTATTTCAAACATCTTGATGGAACATTAGATGTAAATTTGATTGTAAATAAACCTTTAGATCGAGAAATAATCGATTTTTACAACTTAGTTTTGTTGATAAGGACGGCGAAGTCCAGTTAAAAGCGCGTCACTGGTAGTCAAGATAGAAGTAACAGATGATAATGATAATACACCAAGATTCTCAGAAAGTCAATACCGTGTTCAGATCGGGGAGAACACGCCCTCTGGTGCAGTCATCATCACTCCTAATGCACAAGATGACGATATTGGCATCAATAGTAAACTAGAGTACCGACTCAGCACACGTCAAGAAGCCAGAACGTCTGAGATGTTTGAGATTGATGGAAAGACTGGCCAACTTAAATCCAAAACGTCATTGACCAGCGGGAGTTATACAATCATCATAGAAGCTGTGGATGGTGGATCCCCGCAAAGGGTGAACCAAACAGAAGTAATCATTACAGTTATTGACACGGAAAACAACCCACCAGTTATAACAATTGATCCTCTGAATCAAGACTCCAAATACGTCCATGTGTTGAAACAGCCAATAAAAACGCCGTGGTTGCGCAGCGTGTCAGTGTTTGATCCAGATTCCGGTCCAAACGGTATTGTTCTGTGCTACAGCCAGAGCGCATTCTTTGACCTCCACGCGCTAGACGACAACAACTACATCCTGGTAGTTGTCAGAACTTTGGACAGAGAGCAAACTTCTGAATATAGAGTTGCTCTCTTCTGTGAAGATTCTGGAACGCCACGGCTCAACACCACCCAGATTTTTGACGTTATTGTTGACGATATTAATGACAACGCCCCAATATTTGATAAAACTAACGATCAAATAACTCTCTATGAAGGAAATGCTATCAATGATGTTGCTATGGTTCTTACAGCAACAGACAAAGATGTGGGTCAATGCCAAACTTCATTTAGCCTTCTCAACGATTCCAACGGATTTTCAAAATTCCTCCCGGCTCAAACTTTTAGTTTGTGCTAAAAAGTGGATAGAGACTCAAGATACAACTTTGTTGAAATAGTTGTCCACGATGGAGGAACTCCAAAACTTTCTGCCACATCGACTGTGACTGTATCAGTTCTGGATATCAACGACGTAGTTCCACAGTTCCTTCGCTCAAGTTACAAGTTTTTCGTTCCGAAGGTCTCCAGCTGAAAGTTATGTAGGAACTGTTTCAGCAATGATCTCGACTTGGGGAGATGGTGGTAAATTAGAATTTTCTTTCTCGAGTGGTCTCAAGACAGTGGAAAATTCAAATTCTTGACAACGGTACATTGAAGACATTGACACCTCTTGACAGAGAAGCTTCTTCGATGTTCACCTTCACTATTCAAGCTACTGATAGAGGACGCCCTCGACTGAGTTCTCAAGTTGACGTTCTGGTGCACGTGACAGACAGAAACGACAATGCTCCAGTATTCATCTTCCCAAGCCCTAGCAACACCAGTGTCACGTTAAGAGTACCTGTTGACACAGCAAAACTTTATCATCAAACTACAGGTATGTAAATATATTTGTTATAAGTCGTCTCTTTCTTCTTTTCGTGCATCTTTAACTGGCTGGGCATAGGCCGTCAACCATCTCAAATCTTATCTTTAGCTATTTCTTGAAGCTCTTTCCATGTCTTCGATATATGGTTATTTGCCTCAATCTATTATTTATATATTTGTAGGTTTCCTCTTGAATTTAATTGTATAATAACTCTAAGTTGACAATTCTACTACAAATAACTTCCATTAAACGTTCATATATCTTCACTATTTGATTGATTGATTGTTACTGTTGCTGATATTATGTTACTGTTGTTGATATTATGTTACTGTTGTTGATATTATGTTACTGTTGTTGATATTATGTTACTGTTGTTGATATTATGTTACTGTTGTTGATATTATGTTACTGTTGCTGATATTATGTTACTGTTGCTGATATTATGTTACTGTTGTTGATATTATGTTACTGTTGTTGATATTATGTTACTGTTGATATTATGTTGTGTTGCTGATATTATGTTACTATTGTTGATATTATGTTACTGTTGCTGATATTATGTTACTGTTGTTGATACAATGTTACTATTGTTGATATTATGTTACTGTTGCTGATATTATGTTACTGTTGCTGGTATTATGTTACTGTTGTTGATATTATGTTACTGTTGCTGATATTATGTTACTTATACTATGTTCATGTAACGTATACCATGCTACTGTTACTTATACCATGTTACCAACGACAGGTTGTTGACGCAGACGAAGGTGAAAATGGGAGGTGTTTTCACTCCAGCCCGGAAATACGTCACGCCTGTTTATTGGACGCCATCAACGGCGAGTTGTACACCACAGGCTCTCACCTCTGATGATATCGGCGTGGCAATCTTACTATCACAGCCACAGACGAGGAAACGCCCCTGAACACAACAAAACATCTTCTGGTCCTAGTGAAGGTGAGGAGACTTATAGAATACATTTAGTCCATCAATTTCTTTCCATATTGTTCTGCATGAGTAAATGGGTTGTTGTTGTTGTTGATGTTGTTGATGTTGTTAATGATGATGTTGTTGTTACTGTTGTTTTTGTTGTTGTTGTTATTGTTGTTTTTGTTGTTGTTGATGTTGTTATTGTTGTTTTTGTTGTTGTTGTCGAAAGCTCAAGAATTCTGGATTTTCACTCTATTTCCATATTTGATGGAGGGGGTGGAAGTACCTGGCTTTCGTGCAGACCCAGAAGACTCCAACCACTCTAGGCATGTAGTGATATGCCACAGCCAACTCTAGATAACTAGGCCAGACAACTGGTCGGATTCCTGACCTAGGTCAGAAAGGGGCTGGAAGTTACAGATGTTTGATAGAACACTGCAAGCCTTTTGCAATTTTACTCAATTCTGTGAGTCTATGGTTATTTATTGGTGAAAAATATTCATTATATTGATATTCCTTATTGTTAAACTTAACTTGTTGCATAATATAATTTCGATTTAGCATTTTGTGCTGATTTTAAAAAAGAATTCGTCTATATACAATACTGGAAAAACGAGGCACGTGTGTAGTTGGGGTCTGATTTCCCTAATTCTTACCTGAGTCTGAAGGCTCCATAAGTTTATAGTTGGCTCTGGCTATACCAGTGTTGCTGACACCCTACTTAGTAGAGCCTGCTAGTTTCTCTTTAGAGCGCAAAAGTGAACAGAAGTACCGGCTGATGACCCTCAGAATACACAAGTAAACCCCACCTCTATATATACTAAAGTTAATTGCATATCCTTTGGGACTTTGCAGAATCAACCCAGCTTTTTAACGTTGTTTGGTTTTTCTAGGCATTATACGTTCAGTAGTTTGTCATTGCTTTCTGAACGGGTAGTGTCATGGTCCTTTTGTAGAAAGTCACTCGAAACAATTTACAACCAAACTGTCCGCAGCGTGATTCGAACTCAGACCGTCGGCTATAACACTATGCGTCATAAATGTTATTACTGTGTGCATTAGACACAATCAATCTAACATACTAGAATCTGGACAAGTTCAGTTCCGCTCTTCATCAAGCTGATATTATATTTTGTGATTGTTTTGGAAAGACAAACTCTAAAAATAGTTCCTGCCATTCCCGTAGAAGACTGTCACCATTTCCTGTTATGCCAATTCATACTATTTAATCAATTATGTTCGAGATTACGTTTCCTAGATAAAAAAATATAAATTGTATTTAAAAAGTAGCATTAATTATGTAATATATGAACTATTACAGGTGTAAGCTTTAGAGACAAACATGTATTATACTATTTCTAGCTTCATAATTCTTTTTCAACTTACTTCAGCAGAACACTGCATTATATTCTCCACAAAGCGTTGAGGTCAAGACAATAATATCGGTCTGGGATGTGGAACTCTTGCACTTATTGTCATAATTGTAGTCATTGTATGCTTTGTAAGGCGGTGTGACAAAGGGAAGCCATTACGTTACCTTGACAACAAGACAAAGAATTCAGCATCAAGTGTTATGAGTGCAGAAAAACGTCCAAATCAGTACAGCAGTCATAAGGTGTGTATATGATTTTAATGTATTCTTATTGTCTATATCACGGTTCCCAAACTTTGCATTACCGAGGACCCCCTGTTAAATACATTTTGCTGCTACGGACACCTAAAAGTTTCTATATATGAAATTCTTCTAGAGATGGAGTTATTATTACACCACACCAACAGTCACGCTGGCTCCAATTTCTCGGACTGCGGGAAACTTCAAATGGTCTTTTATTTTGTCCTGTCAGACATTTAGACTCCGTCTGGTTCGGATCCTTTGATTTCGCAGCGGAACTAGTTCACCTACTCTTTATACATGTTTTTAAATGTATTTTCTGTTTGAAATGTCAAAGATCATAATATTTCTTTAAGAGATTTGAGGACTTTCTGTGATTACCTCTCGGTAGTAGATTTACTATCCAGTTTTGTATGGGAATTAGTGGGGATTTTCATTTACCTCAACTATCTTGCCCGTCTGCCCAGCGTGTTTGTAGCGCGTTGGACTACGGTGACTATCCTCTGTGTGTGCGGGTTCAATTCCGCGGGATGGCAGAAAAACCACAGATTCCCCAGATTTACGGTGTTTCGTGGCACCGAACCGAAGGGTTACGATGTCCATGCACCGAGCCGAAGAGCTGAAAAGCTCAAGTGCTTCTGGATCGGAAAAAAGACCTCAACTATCTGAGTTGAACCCCACTTTACTTAGGTGCATGAGTAAAAGTGTAAAGTAAATATGACCAGTATGACCACATCACCCACCGTGTGCTGTATATCAAAGAAAAATACTGGTCTAACACCGCATTATCCAATATATAATAAGATCAACAAACAGACAATGTACAAGTATTAAGAGCTTGAGAAAAAAATGACAAACACAGGACTCGGAACCACTTCCCTATTTCTTACCACCCATCGCCTAGCTAGCAATACGAGCGTTCTTACGAACACAACCGAACCATTATTAAAAGCATGGCTCACTGGGAGTGTCTTTTCAAACATTTCGTTATAACTAGACACGAATAATCAGGTAAGGTCCGATCGAACAGTTGTTTGCACAAACACATGCTATAAGCTTATTGTGCTTGTATATATTTGGGAAGAGACAATGTCATACATTCATACACACATGTATACACATATAACAAACATGCAGCCATCATTCAATATAATAAACAACATTACCAGATCCTTTTGAGATCTTAGAGTATGAAGTCACTTCACTTTACAGTCTATTGCCTTAGTGTGCAGGAGATAGAAGGCCAATTCCTTTCCTCATGTGTGGAACGTCATGTGGGATTGAACCTACAACCTCGCCCGTGTGGATGCCGGGGTCCACAAGGGAAGCAAAGAATAGCACCACTGCGACCTACAAGGATGTCGTAAAAGGCGACGATTAGGATCTAGGGAAGCTACCCTAGTAAATAAAAGAAACGCGAAATCGGATGTGCTGGCCTACATGTAGGCGCATATTGGCACAATGTAAAATCGCTCTTAGGCTCAGATCACATACAAATCACACATAGTGATTAACAGGGGATCGTTGTGGAGCGCTCGAAGTAGAAGAACCTACAAACCCGTTTGTGCCAGAGTCGATATGTAAACGCTAAGCATTACTTAATCTATCCACATCACAAATACACCTCTGATATGTAAACGCTAGCATTACTCTAATCTATCCTTACATAAAAAATACATTTTGATATGTAAAACTAAGAATTAACATCCTAAAAACAAAACACCTCTGATATGTAAACGCTAACATTACTCTAATCTATCCACATACACAAAAACACCCCCGATATGCAAACCCGCATTACTTTTAAACTATCCACATACACAAATAATCTGATATGTAAACGCTAAAATTACTTTAACTCCCACATACACAAATACACCCCCGATAGAAACCCAATATTACTTTTTAAACTATCCCCCATACAAAATAACGTGATATGTAAACGCTAACATTTCTTTTAATCATCCACATAAAAATACACCCCTGATTAAACCCGCATTACTTTTAAACTATCCACATACACAAAAACACCTCTGATATGCAAACGCACATTTCCAATCTATCCCCAAAACACAAATACACTTAATATTAAAAAGCTAACATTACTTTAATCATCCACATACACAAATACACTGATATCAAACCAACATTATTTTAATCTACCCCACTACACTAACCTCTGATATGTAAAGCTCATTACTTAATCTACCCCAAATACACAAATACCCCTTGATTTTAAACGCAAGCATTTTAATCTATCCCAATACACAAAACCTCTGATATAAAAAAGAAAATTTACTTTAAATCCCATAAAAATACATTTATATTAAACCAATTATTTTAATCTACCCCCAACACAAAACAGCTGATATGTAAACGCTGCAATTTTAATCTATCCCAACAAAATACATTAATTTTAAACGCTGCTTCTTTAATCATCCAAAACAAAATACACCTCTGATATAAACGCTACATTTTAATCTATCCCCAACACAAAACATCTGATATGAAACCAATCATTCTAATTTCCCAATTCACAAATCATTGATATAACGCAACATTACTCTAATCTATCCCACATAACAAATACCCCTCTGATTTTAAACGCTGGGAACTTTAATCTACCCCCAAACACAAATACCCCTCTGATATGAAAACGTAACATTACTTAACTATCCACATACAAAAAACACTCTGATATGTAAACGCTAAGCATTACTTTAATCTATCCACATAAAAATAACTTCGATATGCAACGCAAGCATTACTTTAATCTATCCACATACAAAACCCTCTAAATGTAAACGCTAACATTACTCTTAATCTATCCACATACAATGAAATACACCTCTGATATGTAAACAAAACACATTATTAATCTATCTTCCCATACACAAATACAACCTTTTACTCGATATGTAAACGCTAATCATTACTCTAATCTATCACATTCACAATACACCTCTGGTATAAAGACTAGTTCTCTACGTTTTTTAGTTATAAATTATATATTCCATTAAAAATATTCAAAGAAATTGATGTTTGCAAGATAGAAAAAAGGCAGAACATTAAATTTGTAACGCGTGTTTTCATTATCAAAAGTAATTTTGATACAATGTTGTTCATAAGCTATGTTTGTGCCCGTTTACAGTTGCGCATACTCAATTACCTAGTGTACTAGTTTACTAAACACGCTATGAAATATATAAATTCTTTTATCCAACTTAACTAACTCATAACTCGATAAAGAAAGTCCGAATATAGTTGAAACTGGTCGTGTTTACCCACAATGTTTGCTAGGAATATGCTGTCCAAATTTGATGTTTCCAGAGTTTGAAGTTTTCAGGACTTTCTTGTCACACACAAACAGAAAACAGTTTTATAATTAAGATGGACATACACTACAGCATACATAAAGACACTACATACACGACAAATGTATACTACACATTATACTTACATACTACACACAATACACACATACACTGCTGACTGATCCTTTTTTCCATATGAATTTCCCAGGAGTCTAACAACAACTTAAGAACAATCAACAAAGATGATTATATCACAGAGAATACGGATAACAGTGACTCAACCACTGGTTCTGGATTGCCTAGACGGTACGTTTTCCTTCATGCGCTTATATGTACATACATATGCTGTTGAAATTATTACATATAAATATAATTATATATTAAATAATATACTAATATATTAAATAATATATTTCAATATATTAAATATGTATTTTCTATTACTAACAGATCGATGTCAAAAATGTATTTCCATTATTTCACTATTAACTATATCACTTATTAACTAACAGAAAACACTCAAAACATAGTCAATTTTTCACTCGACGTTTTTACTTAGTCGTTATTTCTGATATAAGTTTAAATTTGTTTGATTATCGCCATGATGTTTTAACGACATTGTTATTTCCCATGTATGTTCTTCCATCGTCTTTGTTAGATATCGTCAGGGTCGCGCATAAGAGAGAGCAAGGCTTGTATAGATGACTTTTAAAATATTGCTAAATCTGCATCCTCTATCCAGAGTGAAGAAGTGGATTAAAAATGGGAACTGCCAGACATGAACACTGTTAGAGGCATGAGACATTTTATTAATCAACACAGAACGAATGTGATTAGTCATTATACGTTGGTAAAGATATTGGAGAGAAGATCGTTACACGAGGGCTGCGTGCTATAATATAGAGAGGTGGCTACAGAAGGCTCGTAGGTAGGGAGGGGGCATAGTAAAGAAATTAAAATCACATAAAGTTTTTTTTTAAACATTTATATGCAGCATTTCGAAGACTTGACATACTGAGAAAATATACCGTATGGCCCTGTTGCACCTATTTATCTGTCCGAATGCTGTGATATAATCCTGGCTATTGGTTCTTGGTTACTGAACTGACCTCACAACATTCCGGGCCGACCGATAGTTCTCGTCTCCCCAACAGAAGTCTTTTTCTTCGAACGCGCCATATCGACCACTTGTTATCCATTTGTATAGATCTGAGCCAAGAGCGATTATACTTGTGCCAGTTTGCGCCTAAGTAGGCCAGCACATCAAATTTCTGCGATGCTTTTATTTACTAGGTTACTAGAACTAGTTTACGTTTCTACATCAGTCACCTCTTAGGATATGCCTTGTAGGACGCAGTGGCGATATTCTTTGCTTTCCTTGTGGGGCCCAGCACCACACGGGTGCAACAGATGTCGAATGTTATGCATGTGTTCCTGTGGTTCGCTAGTTAAACACGGCTCTTCGGCATACCATTCAGGTTGAACAGCACGCATGGAGCAAAAACATCAAAATAGAAAGGCAATAAAACTCCCCACAAGTGCAAGTATACCTTGCCCACATGTACAGAGAACATTTCAAGCCCGTATCGGCTCACTAGTCATCTACGCACACACAAACAAACTTAACGCAACTACATTTACTTGGATGAAAATTGTGTGGTCATCATCACCCGTGATGGACGAGCATCATCATAAGTTAAACACACGCAGCCCCTACACATTCAGCTCTACTAACTAATACTATTAGAGTGTAATAAGATTACTGACTGCAATAACCAATAGCCACTTCCTTCATTTGCTGTCCGTGTTATTTGCGTTTGGGATGATAATAATGTCCACGTACATGGGCTTTGACTAAGCTAAAGAGCTTGTGTTGAAATAAGAGCAACAGTGTAGCTTAATAAAGCAACAGTGTAGCGTTGTCACAGCATCTGATTTTCAAATACCGTACTACTGCAAGGATTGTTGATTTCAGTGTCGGCTAACAATTGCACATTCTTTCTCCGATTCATTGTCTGATGCTTTTTTCGCAGACCTTATAATGGTTGAGGCGCTGAGAAGTTCGTTATTTGTGCATTACTCGGGGAGGGGGAGGTTCAGGCGATTAGGGTCGGTGGCTCTTTCAAAGAAAAATTAATAATAATATTTTTAAATTATTTTCGTGATTTTGAGATTGAATAATCATTTCAAAGTTTTTTAATTCATCTTATGCCTGTCTTACACGATCAATTGTTTCATCAATTTTCTATTTCATGCATATAATCATTTGAAAATTGCCCATGTTTTACAGAAATATATATTTATTTTCTATGTCAAAGAAAATAGCATGTAATATGTGGAAGGGGACGTTGGAAATTGTTATAATGTGGAGGGCTTCCAAAGCTTAAGTTGTGCAAAGTGGGAAATATGCTGAAAAGTTTGGGAATCTACGTCTGGGCAGATGGCATGCTATTTTTTAGAGGGATGGGGTATATGGAAAAACAAGGCGCAATGAAGTCAATCTTTCGGTTTTATTCCCTGTTTATACTAGACATAAAAGGAGAGGACACTTCATCCTTGCTTTCTCGCCCATGTGGTGCAGGGGTCTACAAGGGAAGCAAAGAATAGTACCACTGCGACCTACAATGCATGTCGTGAAGCACTAATGTAGGCCTAGGGATGCTACCTAGTAAATAAATAGCAGGGCAGAATTTGGATGTGCTGTTGCTTGTTCCACCTGTGACTCTTTTGCAAACAATGCCCGACTCAAGTGGCAAGGTATGGACAGAGCCGATATCATCAATGCGGTACGCTCTCATTGTGTGACATGGGGGGGTCCCCAGACACTGGAAGAGTTCGAGAATTAGGGTTAAGTTTGGACATGCCAGACAGTGTCGTCTTGTGGTAGATAGAAAGATATAGTAATCAACTTCAAGGTACTGTGAGCAAATGGACTTTGGGAGGGTGCTGCAACGGGGGGGACATAGCACGATTCAGAAGCCCAATGTCCCATGACGTTGATCGCATAACATACATAACTTGTGGGCGCATAACTGGCACAACGACAATCGCTCTTAGGCTCAGATCACATATAATCAAAAGTGGTTGACAATGGGTCGATATGGGCGTTTGAAGAAGAAGAAACAAGATCCTTGCTTTCGCTCGGACATGAAAACATCAGACTTAGGATAGCTAAAGACAACAGAGACGCGCAAACTCAGATATTCCAAGAAACACTTGTTAATTGACCTCTGTACAGATGAAAAAAACAAAATATTGTTGAATGAAATGTTTGTGATCTCTTAATTTTCTTTTTCCCAGTTTCATCTTTATCATCTGATATTGTATGTTCAAGATAGCAACAAACATATTCATATTGTATGTTCAAATAGCAACAACATATCTCATATTGTATTCAAGTAGCAAAACATATCTCATATTGTTTGTTCAAGATAGCAACAACATATCTCATATTGTATGTTCAAGATAGCAACAACATATTTTATATTGTATGTTCAAGATAGCAACAACATATTTTATTATTGTATATTTTAAGATAGCAACAACATATTTTATATTGTATTTTCAAGATTTAATAGCAACAACATATTTTATATGTAATTTCAAAATAGCAACAACATATTTATATTTTATGTTCAAGATAGCAACAACATATCTCATATTGTATTTCAGAAGAACAACATATTTTATATTGTATGTTCAAGATAGCAACAACATATCTCATATTGTATGTTCAAGATACAAGAAAACAAAAATATTTATATTTTATTTCAAATAGCAACAACATATCTCGCTGTTTCTACATAATTTGGTGCTACATCTTTTAAGAAAGAGACGAAAACGTACATGTTTATTCACGCGAAATACAACGATGATGTTTTATGAAACAATTATCTTACCTGTAATTTTCTCTGTATAACGACAAATTTATTATATGTCTTACAGTTTGAACAGTACACCCTCCAGATCTATCCAAAACCCTAAAACTGCAGCCATTACAATCAAGAGAGATGAAACTAGTTCCAGCGATAAGGAGCTCAATAGGATGACTAGTCTTCGCCTACAACAAGCTTTTCAACATATTAGCAGTATCAAGTCCAGACTCATCACTCCTCTTGATACTGCAAGTCAATACATTTATCATTCGGATTTGCAACAATTAGTAAATAATTACGTATTATACTTTCTGCACAAATAACTGAAAAGTTTTTCAATAAAGTCACATTCTTCTCCACTAATTCAGCGGCACTTGAACTTTTGCCCTTCGGGCCTATGTAATGGTATCTGCATGTGTTTGTATGTTGTTTTTTTGTTCCGTATAATGTATTCCATGTATCTGGCATTGGAGGAAGGAGGGTCTTCCTGATGTCATCTATTTCTTGGCACCTGAAGAGGTGGTGGTGAACAGTTTCATGATGATGTGCACACAGCTAGCACTCTGTGGGGTGATGTGGTTGAATTCTGTTCAAGTGATTATTAAGTGTTATGTTTTGGGTTCGAAGTCTAAAAATGGTGCTCTGATCTCTTCTTGTAAGATGGTTGATATTGTCATTAACGTTGGGACTGGTCATATTCCGTAAACCTCCCATTCCCTGTCTCCCCTGCCCTTTTGTTGAGTTAAATTGCTTTATTTGTTCTCGTTAGGACAGAACTGTAATTAGTCTTCCTTGTCCAGAAAGTGGGGACATCCAGTCTGCAAAATACGGGTTTTCCTGCAAAATACGGTTCTCATGCTCATGTTTTGTTAAAGGGTATGTTTTATGCAATTTTTTTTAAAAATTTTTTTTTAAAAATTTATTTTTTCGGGGGGAAATTTTTTCAAAATCCAAATTTATGTTTATTCTTTGGAATAAAAGTTTTGGAATGCTCAAATTTTTTTTTTGGGGGCTAACAAATTTTTTTAAAAGCGAATTTTTAGTTTTTTTCTTTCAATATATTTTAAAAACGAATTCGGGGTTTTTTATTTGGTATATTTTAAAATTAAATTTTTATTTTTTTTTCCAACAAATTTTTTGGTCCCCCCTTTATTTTTTTTTGGGGGTTAGTTTTGGCGTTAAATTATTTTTTCGTTGGGGGTTTTCCCACCTTTTTTTTTTTGGGGGGTAAAGGTTTTGGGGAAACCAAAATTTTAGTTTATTCTGTTCAATTAATTTTAAAGGAATGTAAATTTATTTTTTATTTTTTTGGGGTTAACTTTTTTAAAGGGAATGTGAAATTTTTATTTTTTCGGTTTTTAACTTTTTTCAAGGTCCTGCTTTTTTTTTTTGAAAATTTTTTTAAAAGAACTTTAAAATTATTTTTTTTTAAAATATAGTTTTAAAGGGAATCCTGAAAATTTTATTTTTTTTTTAAATTTTTTTAAAAAAAAAATTTTGTTTTTCTTTCCAATATTTTAAAAAAGGCCTGAAATTTTTTTTTATTCTTTTGGGGCCCATTTTTTTAAAAAACCCAAATTTATTTTATTCTTTAAAACAAAATTTTCAAAATTCTTTATTTTTTTTTTTTCCAACTTTTTTAAAAAAATCCTTTTTTATTTACCCCAAACATTTTTTAAAAATGCTGCTTTTGTTTTTTTCTTTTCCCAATTTTTTCAAGGTTCCCCTTCTTTTTTTTTTTGGGGCCCAACCATAGTTTTAAAAGGGAATCCTCAAAATTTTTTTTTTTTCATCTTTTTTCGGAAGGGGAAATTTATTTTTTTTTTGGGCCAAATGTTTTTAGGTTTTTAAATTTTGATTTTTTGCCAATTTGGTTTTCAGGAATCGGGAAATTAGTTTTCCCCCCCTTTAAATTTTAAAAGGAATGTCAAAAGTTTTTAAATTTCCCCGAAAGGAACCCCTTTAAATTTATGTTTATTTTAAATAGTTTTAAAGGAATCGCTGCTTTTTTTATTCTTTAAAAACATTTTTTTAAAAAACCCTAAATTTTTTTAGGGGCCCAATAATTTAAAAGGAATTTTAAAAAAATTTTGTTTTTTTTAAAAAACTAATTTTAAAAGGGAATCCCCAAAATTTTAAATTTATTCGGTTGGGAACATATTTTAAAAATCCTAAATTCAATTTTTTTGGGGGAAAAATTTTTTAAAAATCCGCAAATTTTTTTTACTTTGGGGAATATATTTTAAAACCCAAAAATTGGGGGTTTTTTTTCCAATTTTATTTTAAAAATGCTAAATTTTTATTTTTTTCCCAATTTTTTTCGGAATTCAAATTTTTTATTTGGTTTAACAAAGGGAGAAGGAAATTTATGTTTTTTTTGGGCAATTATTTTAAAATCCTAAATTTAAAATTTTTTTAAAAAATTTTTTAAAAAAATTCCGCAAATTCTTTTTTATTTTTTTAAAAATTTAAAAATTTTTCAAAAATTGCTAAAATTTTTTTTTGTTGGGTAACTATAAAAAAAGGAATCCTAAATTCATGGTTGTAATTTAAAGGTGCTAAATTTTAAATTTTTTTGTTTAATAATTTTAAAAAAAACCCCAAATTTATGTTTTTTTTAAAACTAATTTTTCAAAACCCCAAAATTTATGTTTATTTTTGGGGAAAATTAATTTTAAAAAAAGGGAACCCCAAAACCCTTTTATTCTTTGGGCCATTATTTTAAGGGGAAAATTCTTTTTACTTTGGGCCCTTTTTTTTTAAAAAAGGTTTTCAATTTTTTTTAAAAAAAAGTTTTAAAGGAAGCTCAAAAAAAAAATTTTTTTTCCCTATAGTTTTAAAAATGTCAAATTTATTTTATTCTTTGGGGCCCCCTTTGTTTTACGGGAAAAATTTGTTTGGGGGGCCAATTTTTTTTGGGGTGCTGAAATTTTTTTTTTTGGAAAATTTTCGGCGCGAAAATTTACTTTAAACCAACATGTTTTACAAAACCCTTAAAATTTTTTTTTTTTTGGGGCCAATTAATTTTAATCCTAAAATTCTTTTTTTTTTTAATATTTTTTTAAAGGAACCGGAATTCAGTTTTTTTGGGAACTATAGTTTTAAAAATTTTTAAATTTCTTTTAAATTTGTTTTAATTTTAAAAGGGAACGGAAATTTTATTTTTACTTTGGGCCAACAATTTTTACAAAATGCTGAAACATTTTTTTTGGGGAAATTTAATTTTAAAGGAATCCTGAAATTTATGTTTATTTTTTGGGAAAACTGGTTTTCAAAACCCAAATTTTATTTTTTGGAAAAGTTTTAAAAGGGCCTTGAAAATTTCAGTTTTTTTTTAGCCCAAATTTTTCAAGAATTTTTTAAATTTCAGTTTATTTTTTGGGGAAATTTTTTTAAAAAGGAATCCTCAAATTTTTTAAAGTTTTTTTTTAAAACAATTTTTTTAAAGGGGGAAAAAAAATTATGTTTTTTGGGGGGCCAATTTTTTCAAGGTCGAAAAATTTTTTTTTTCCCAATATATTTTAAAGAACCCCAAATTTTTTTTTTTTCTTTTGGGGCCCAATTATTTTACAAGAACCCTTTTTATTTTTTTTCTGTTAAAAGT
This sequence comes from Arion vulgaris, assembly GCA_020796225.1. Taxonomy (NCBI): domain Eukaryota; kingdom Metazoa; phylum Mollusca; class Gastropoda; order Stylommatophora; family Arionidae; genus Arion; species Arion vulgaris. The sequence goes on from JADZMA010001183.1 coordinate 20,000, forward strand.
TTTACAAGGAATCGTGCAAATTTATTTTTTCTTTTTAAAAAAGTTTCAAGGAATCCTGAAATTCTATTTTTTTTCTGGGGGGCCCAACTTATTTTTAAAGGTTTAAAAAGGGAAATTTTTTTGTTCCCAACTATATTTTGGGAACCAAAATTTTTTTAGGGGCAATTTTTTTAAAAGGGGCTAAATTAGTTTTTCCAACTCAAAAAAAATTTTGAGAATACCAGGTGTAACCCTTTTTTTTAAAATGATTTTTTAAAATTTTGTTAAACTTTTTTCCTTATTTTATTGAGGTTTTTTTCGCTTACGGTCTCGGGGGTGAGTAAGACCCCGGCTCTCGTTCGGTATTAGTTATTTCACGCGGGTGATCAAAAATTTTCCGGACTTTTTTAAAAAGGGGAAGTTCAGTGAGTGCACGATCTGTAATTCCGTCTTCCAAGAACTAGGGGCCGATTTCCCAATCAGATCAGGGGGACCAGGAAAGCAAAAGGGAAAATCAGGGGGAGCTGCGGAACCAAAAGGGAAAATCAGGGGTAGCTGGAAAAAACTAAACCCCAACAAATTTCAAACTAAATACTTTTTGAGGGAATAAATGCTATCGTATTTAAATTCCCAGACCCCCCAAAAATGGAAAAAACGTACACAAAAAAATTCCTTTGTTAAAAAAATTTGTTTTTTTTGAAATCATCCGGGCCCCGGGCATTCCATATTTTTTTCCCATCTCCCCCCAAGCATGTATTTCAGGGGTTTAGACTAAATCTTTTGTTCTGTCTGGGTTTATTTTCTCGATTTTTCTGTGGTTTTATTTGCCCCCTATCTATCATATTTTAAAATGAAAGAAATAATTTATCTTCGTTGAAATCTTGTAAGTATGTTTTCTCTAAGATCATTGATGATGTTATTGGTCATAGAAACCCATTCTCGATCCCCATTGCTTCCCGTCTAATTTTTAAAAAATTTAAAAAAAGCAGAAAACAAACAAATTTCTAATTTATTACAGTTTTAATTATTGGGTGATAGCAGCGATCGGTCTTTCAAACTTTCTTCTGGAGTTTGGGCCCGAACAAAAACCGTTGGAGTGGATTTTTTTTTTTAAAAAACCTGGGATGGATAAAAAACCCTTTTTAAAAAGAAAAAAAAGAAGGATTCTTTTTGGGCCCCACAGGGACAAAAAGTAGGGGGGGGAATTATGGGGGGGGGATTTGGACGAATCCAAAAAAAAAAAAGAAGGCGGGGGGACCTCATGAAAAAGCTAGAGATAGAAAGACTTGGCATAGATGGGTTGGGTTTCCCCAAAACGGTAAAAAAAAAGGGAGAGAAAGTGACATTTTTTAGAAATGGTTGAAGTCTTGGGTTCATGGGGGAAAAAACCCGCTACGTAAATATTTAACCACACAACCCATTATGTCAAAAAAACGCCAGTCTAAAATCCATTTTTTTAAAAAAATTTTATGGAATGAATACGAGCTTTTAATTACATATGTTGGAGAATATCGTTATGAACAACATTTTTAATAGTTTAATATAATATTTGACCAGTATCGATTATGGACCCGTATGAAGAGATGAATTCCCGTATCAATGTTTACTTATTTTTTTTTGGTTTTTTTTTATTTTTTTTTTTTTTGTTTTTTCCAAATTTCATGCATATCTTTTAAGTTTTTTTAAAATTTTTTGTTTTTTTTCCAATTCATCATACCATATTTGGTTTAACTTTTTGGGAACTCAGATTCAGCATATCTCATTTGTATTTAACTATTGTACTAAGTGGGTTCAAAGATATCTGCATTTGTGGTTTTAACCATTGAAAGCTCAGATTCATCATTCGAATTGTAGTTTTAACCCTTTTTACTAGTCAGATTGTATCATATCTCATATTGAGTTTAAATTTTTCTGCTCAATTTATAAAATTTCCCTTTTTGTTTAACTTTTTTAAACTCAATTTATCATATCCAATTGTGGTTGTAATTTTTTGAGCTAGCTCAATTCATATATCTCATATTGTGGTTGAACTATTTTTGGTGCTCCAGATTCATGCATTCCTTTTTTTTGTTTGTAACTTTGGAAAAGCCAGATGTTGCATATCCATATTGAGTTTTTTTTGGCTTTTCTCAGATTGCATGCAATCGAGGGGTTGTAATTTGGCTACTCCCCGATTTTGGCCATATCTCATATTTAGTTTTAATATTGTAGCTAGCTCAGTTGTATCATATCTTTTAATTGTGGTTGTAATATTGGCTACTAGATTGCAGCAAACATATTGTGGTTGTAACTTTTTATGTCAAATTTTATCAAAACTCATATTGTGTTGCTTTTTTTAGTGTTTAGTTGTATCTATCTATATTGGATTTTTAAATTTGGGCTCAGAAAGGGCAATCTGCAATTTGTGTTGTAAAAATTGTACTAGCTCAGATTGCATCATATCTGCATTTGTGTTGTAACTATTGTGCTATTAATTCTGCAATTCCTATTGGGGAACCTTTTTTAGCTACTCAGATTGACATATCTGCATATTGTGGGTTTTAACATTGTAGCTAGTCAATTGCATAATTTTGCATATTGTAGTTTAACTTTGAGCTGCTCATTGATGCATATGCATATTGGTTTTAAATTTTGGAGTACTCAGTGAGATATCTGATTTGGGTTTTTAATTTTTAGCTGCCAGTTTATGCATATCGTATTTTTTAAACTATTGGCTAGCTCAGATTGTATGTTTTCTGAATTTGTTTAAAAATTTGTAGCTAGCTCAGATTGATAATCCATATTGTAGTTTTAACTTTTTAGCTAGCTCAGATTGATCATATCTATTTGTAGTTGTAACTATTGGCTAGCTCAGATTGCATGCATATCTGCATATTTAGTTTAACTATTGTATTTCCCGATTGATCATATCTGAATTTAGTTGTAACTATTGAGCAGCTCGTTGCATCATATCTGCATATTGTGGGTTTTAACTATTGTAATAGCTCAGTTTTATGCATATTGCTATTGTAAATAAATTGTGCTAATTGATGCTATTGCATATTTGGTTGTAACTATTTTAGTGCTCGATTGATGTATCTCTATTGTGGTTTAACTTTTTTAGCTAGCTCGTTTGTTTAAAATCTGCAAGAGTTGAACTATTGAGCAGCTCAGATTGATGCATATCTGCATATTGTGTTGTAACTATTTTAGCTAGTCAGATTGATCATATCCATATTGTGTTGTAATATTGGAAAATCCCGATTGATGATATCTGCATATTGTGTTGTAACTATTGGCTAGCCCAGATTATGATATCCATTTTGGTTGTAATTTTCAAATAAAGATGAAAAAAAACACATTTAACCTTATAATTTATTGTCTCTTCTATATTTTGTGTACCTTTTAAAAAGTGAATTTTTTCATTTTTTTTATCCTTTGTTTTATAAAGGGGTTTTGGGGAAAGTTGGTGTGTATTTTTTTTTTTTGTAAAACCATAATTCTTTTTTTACATGTTTCGCCCCCAGGGTATGGGAACTCGAAAGTTTCGTCTAAACCCAAATTTGGGAACTAAAAAATTTCGTCTACCGAATTATGGAATTCAGGAATTTCGTCTACCCGTTTTGGGGAAACTGAAGGTTTCTTAGGTTAGGGGAAATTTAAAAAGAACGTTAGAACAAAATTAGGAAAAAAGGGGGGTACCCCAGAATGAATTTTATCGAAACAAGATCGCTCTTGCCACAGATACTTCTAGTCGGGGTCATGTATCAACAACTAACCCCCATCAACCCCCTTGGGTCCCGACTATATAGTACTGCCTTATAAATATTACCGTACAGGATAAACTAATAATCGAGGATACCGATTCCAAAACATCATAAATTTCATCAAATCAGATGCCTACCCATAGGGCCCCGTCTTTTTAGGAATCTGAAATTCGCTTATCTCTAAAATAGTTCACCCCCTTCGTCGATTCATTTTATGGTTTCTTTATTATCGTGAATTTTTTCTTGGTCAGCTCTTCGTCCTGGGACCCTGCTCAATATTGTTCTCTCCCGGCCATGTGACCTTGATTTGGCCAAAAAACTAATTGTTCTGAAGTATATTGTTTTTAAT
>JADZMA010001184.1:0-24066 GCA_020796225.1 Arion vulgaris
ATAGAATGTATGAAACTTAATGAATGACTTGTGATAGAATGTATACTGATGAACTTAATGAATGACTTGTGATAGAATGTATACTGATGAACTTAATGAATGACTCGTGATAGACTGAATGATTGCACGGTCGGTGAGAATGTATACTGATGAACTTAATGAATGACTCGTGATAGACTGAATGATTGCACGGTCGGTGAGAATGTATACTGATGAACTTAATGAATGACTTGTGATAGACTGAATGATTGCACGGTCGGTGAGAATGTATACTGATGAACTTAATGAATGACTCGTGATAGACTGAATGATTGCACGGTCGGTGAGAATGTATACTGATGAACTTAATGAATGACTCGTGATAGACTGAATGATTGCACGGTCGGTGAGAATGTATACTGATGAACTTAATGAATGACTCGTGATAGACTGAATGATTGCACGGTCGGTGAGAATGTATACTGATGAACTTAATGAATGACTCGTGATAGACTGAATGATTCATGTAACAAAGCTAAAGGTAAGTCAGAACTAGAATTTGTTGATGATATCACACTTTTATCTTACACATATCAAGTTATTCAGGAGAAATACCTGCCACATTAACCTTACAAACAGATGGTTTGCTTGAAAAGTATCTTACACATATCAAGTTATTCAGGAGAAATACCTGCCACATTAACCTTAGTATATATATATGGAACTGCAGTAAAACTATTTGATTGGCAAAACACGTAATTACAAAGTACTGTAGTTTTACAAATTACAAAAACAATGACAAAATACGGCAATGTTTCGACCAACAAGGCCTTTATCAAGCAAAAGAACAAACAGGAGTGACAAATTAAAATGAAACACAAATGGACGACCAAATACAAACGTATCTAAGGAAAATCTGGAATAAAAACGAATAACGAAATAAATGTAACACAAAAACACACATAAAAACTAGAAATAGAAAGGAAAAGAAACAATGAAACATCTAGTAAATATATAACTTGAATACATGCAACATATACCCATATAGATTACAAAGCAGCGGAAGAGAAATTACTAAGAAGCATAAGAATGGAATATAACATGAATACATGCAACATATACCCATATAGATTACAAAGCATGGGAAGAGAAAGTACTAAGAAGCATAAGAATGTAATACGTTGAGCCGCGTGGTCGCAAGGTACCATACAAAGAAATCAACCGATTCTCCAGAGCAAATCGACTGCGATCATCCGAGGAACATGATCGGATGGCTGTGACCTGACATCGTGAGCTCCTAAATGGCCAGTATCATTGAAATGGGTGGCTACAGGGGTCATAGAGCATTGGCGTATGTCGCGTAAGTGTTGGGCGAATCGGTCACTGAGCCTCTTGCCTGTCTCGCCGATATAAGCCTTGTTACACCGCTTACAGATAATGGCATAGATAAGATTACGGGACTCGCATGTGAACCCATCGTCAATAAGAAACGTGCCTAAAGGAAAAGATACAGTACGCGTCTGTATCACATAAGCACACGTGTTGCAACGCCGACGACCACACTGGACAGTGCCAAAATGAGTCTGGATATTGGACTTAAGGCGACTGTGTACCAACATATCCTTAAGACTTCTGTCCCGTCTGTAAGACACCAAAGGATAGTTGGAGAAGACAGAACGGGTCTCAGAATCTGATCTAAGGAGAGACAGATGACGGAATAAAACATTTTTCACCAGGGAACTATGGGGGTGGTAAGTTAAGATAAGTTTTACTCTGTCAGAGTTAGTAGTGCTATGCTGACTGGTAAGGGCCTGCTGGCGAGTGATTTTCTGAACTCGATGCATAGCCGAGACAAGCACCTCTCCGGGTACAGGCGCCTACGAAAGAAATCAAGCATCTCGCGAGCTCTCTAAAGAAAATCATCGTCCTCACTACAAAGGCGACGAAGGCGTAAGAGCTGCGAGAATGGCAAAGAGTCAGGACAAGCCCGGGGATGGGAAGAAGTATAGAGGAGAAACTATGTGCATCAGTAGGCTTGTAATATACTGATGTAGAGATAGCGGATAGGCGTAAGGTGATAGTAATGTCAAGAAAGTTGACACAAGTAGTGGAGATGTGAGAAGTAAAACGAATAGAAGGGTTGAAAACATTAATGAAATTAATGAAGCGTGACAAATCGGCTTCAGGCATATCAGTGATGCCAATACAGTCATCAATGTATCTGTGATAGACAGACGGAAGGGGGCCATCATATGTAGTCCATACTAGGTGTTCAAGATAACCCATGAAAAGACAAGCATAACTAGGTCCCATTTTAGTACCCATGGCAACCCCACTGATCTGCTCAAAGAATTGGTCATTAAACTGAAAGGAGTTAAGAGTGAGAACTAGTTCCGCAAGACGAAGGAGAGCAGAAGTTGACACAAGTGGATTAGTTCTCCTATTGAGAAAGAACTGAGAGCTATAAGGCCGTCAGGATGAGGTATAGAAGTGTACAATGAGCAAACATCAAGGAGGAAGAGACGGTAGGTTCTCTCGGGTAGCAACTCAATGGTAGAAAAGACAGACAAAGCGTGGTTTGTATCCTTCAAAAATGACGGGAGGGTGGTGACTATGGGATTAAAGATGCTATCAAGGAATTCGGAGATGTGTTCCGTAGGGCAGGAGCAAGCAGAAACGATAGGCCTACCGGGATTGTGGAGTTTATGAATTTGGGGAGCATATAAAAGGCGGGTTTACCCAAACAGCTATCGATCACCCAGAGTGATGATGCACTGGATGGAAGGTCGTTCGTGGCAATTAAGTTCTTAATGACTTCACGAACCTTATTATTATTAGACTGAGTGACATCAGTAGGGCTGGTTTTATAAAACTGAATGTCACGCAGTTGGGTATGACCTTCCTGAAGGTAAAGATCTTTGCTCCAGACGACTATAGCTCCGCCTTTGTCGGCGGGTTTGATAACAATGTCATCACGTCGACGGAGGTGTGATAGAGCACGAAACTCCGACGGTGACATGTTAGACTGCCAAAGGCGTTTTGGGTGGAGCAGTCCAATATCATGTAGAGTATTCTTGATGTAGAGATCAAGAGCGTTAGAGGCACCAGGTTTGGGTGTCCAGTCATGTTTACGAGTAGAAAACTTGGAAAACATACTCGTGTCAGGACATAGGTCAGAGTCAACCTGGTTCTGAAAGTGAAATTTTAAGCGCAAGCCACGGTGAAAACGAGTCACATCTTGAAGAGTTGAGTAGTGGTCAATGGTGGGTCGGAGAGGAACAAACTTAAGACCCTTACTTAAAACAGATCTCTCGTTGTTCGATAATGGAAGGTCTGGAGGAATACAAACCACCTGTGTGGGAGGAGAAGATCTTAGTGGACAATTGGAAGGAGTGGTAAAGGTACAGGGCGAAGAAGGTTAAGTTTTTGTTGGTGATGGGTGCAAAGAAATTCATACAGTTGTCTGTTAAGTACATGGATAATGAAACGAATAAGGGAAAGGACATATTGTTAGAAGTGAGAAGTCGTAGACGCTGAAGAAGTTGGGACTGGAAGGAGTCCAAGTCAGACAGAAGATGTGTATGATTAGCAGCAATACAACGCATACGCTGTAGAGCACACTTAGCTTCCAACTGTTGTAACATGCGCTGCTCCCTAGGGTATAATGGTCCTGCAGATGGGTGAAAGTTAGAAGCAAAGCCTTTGGGAATAACCCTAAGTCGCTGACATGTAAAAGAAAATTTCGATGAGAACAAAAGCGGTTTTCTTTAAAGCAACCATGGCAAAACTAGTAGCCGTAAGACGAATATCAGTCGGCAAGAGACTAAAGGAAATAAAGATATAGTGACGAAGAAAATTCAATACGTACTGTAAGGAAGGCATAGTAATAGAAAAAATCAACACTAGTACAGCTATTATATATTAAAACAATAGTGACAGGAAATTACATACACCACACATATAACTACTAACACTTACCTAATACGTCACAACGAAGAGTTGCAGAGAAATGTCTAAATATTCAGTATATATATATGGAACTGCAGTAAAACTATTTGATTGGCAAAACACGTAATTACAAAGTACTGTAGTTTTACAAATTACAAAACAATGACAAAATACAGCAACGTTTCGACCAACAAGGCCTTTATCAAGCAAACGAACAAACAGGAGTGACAAATTAAAATGAAACACAAATGGACGACCAAATACAAACGTATCTAAGGAAAATCTGGAATAAAAACGAATAACGAAATAAACGTAACACAAAAAAACACATAAAAACTAGAAATAGAAAGGAAAAGAAACAATGAAACATCTAGTAAATATATAACTTGAATACATGCAACATATACCCATATAGATTACAAAGCAGGGGAAGAGAAATTACTAAAAAGCATAAGAATGGAATATAACATGAATACATGCAACATATACCCATATAGATTACAAAGCATGGGAAGAGAAAGTACTAAGAAGCATAAGAATGTAATACGTTGAGCCCGCGTGGTCGCAAGGTACCATACAAAGAAATCAACCGATTCTCCAGAGCAAATCGACTGCGATCATCCGAGGAACATGATCGGATGGCTGTGACCTGGACATCGTGAGCACCTAAATGGCCAGTGTCATTGAAATGGGTGGTTACAGGGGTCACAGAGCATTGGCGTATGTCGCGTAAGTGTTGGGCGAATCGGTCACTGAGCCTCTTGCCTGTCTCGCCGATATAAGCCTTGTTACACCGCTTACAGATAATGGCATAGATAAGATTACGGACTCGCATGTGAACCCATCGTCAATAAGAAACGTGCCTAAAGGAAAAGATACAGTACGCGTCTGTATCACATTAACCTTACAAACAGATGGTTTGCTTGAAAAGAAATCAGAAGAAAACAGAAATAATGATTCTGAAAATGAACATCCCCACAAGCAATCGAACTAGAAGATATAATCCTTCCAAATACAACTTCTTTCAAATATCTTGAAAGTGTTATCAGCCGTGAAGGATGAATTAGAACTGATATTAAAAGCAGACTGTGTAAAGTACAAAGTGAATTCATGACTCTTCATACGGTTTTAAAATCAGTCCAATACAGCATGAGAATCAAGAGTAATATATACCGCAGATGTGGGCTATCAACTTTACTATACGGATCAGAATGCTGGAGAATAACAGAACAAGATATGTTCAAACTCTCCACCTTCAATACAACGTGTCTGGGAAAGATCTTGCTCGTATTCCTGCCTATAACTATCTCTAACCACGAACTGCTTGTACAGTGTCATCAGGAAAATATGGACACCATAACAAAAAAGAAACGCTGGAGATGGATCAGACATGTGATACGCATGGAGTCGTAACTTTCTTGCGGAAAAATAAAATGAGATTGGCATCATAATGTAAACGAAAACCTGAATAACTCAAAACGATCTGGAGGAGAACAATAGAACAGGAATCGAAAGAAAATAATCACAACACAGAGGACAACTAAGAACAGATAAGAATGGCTTGCATTTGGTGCTGCCCTAAGTGACAAGGGCATCACAGACTAAACCGTGTGTGTCTGTCCCCACCAACAAAAATGATCACGAGCCGCCACTGATTGCAAACATGTACCATTACATATAAAACCAGTCTTATACTATCTTCATCCCAGCATTCTTGCTGCCAGGTTCAAAACTGAACTCTTACAGTAAATTAAAAAAAAAAATTACAACAGTTTATGAAATTGATGCGTAAAATAGCGGGAGTAACAGAAAGAGATCAGATAGAAAAAAAAACGCACAAGAGAATATTAGAGATTCGGTATGAACGACACAAGAGGTAGATGATATTAAGAAAGAAACAACAAACACAAGAGAATATTAGAGATTCAGTATGAACGACACAAGAGGTAGATGATATTAAGAAAGAAACAAACCAAATGGTTCGGCAATGTAACGCGATTACCGTCCAACAGTACATTACAACAATGACTCATATATCAGATACGACGGATTGAAGACCAAAGGTCGCTCATGCAAACGATGAACTCAGAAATATCAGAGGAGATAGGAAACACCATATATGAGGCGCACTCGAGGGCCCTTGCTAGAACTCTTCGCAGACCATTAAAGCGCAGCCATCGTAAGTTATAGAGAAGGTCGTGATTAAAGTCACAACGGAATATTCAATATATATGCACAGTGACTAGAATATGACATCAATAGAGACAGAACATTGATAACAACTAATCAAGTTGTACAATTCCCAAAAAGCTTTTCTCTCTCTCTCTCTCTCTCTCTCTGCTTTTTTAACCCAGATTGGGGCATAGGCTCTCAACCAACTCACACCAAGTCTTCCTATCTCTAGCTATCTCCTGCAGTTCCCTCCAGCTCTTCTTTATATTGTTGATCTCTGCCTCCAAATCCCATCTCCATGTGTTTCTCGGCCTTCCCTTCTTTCACTGTCCCTACGGGTTCCAGGAAAGGGCCCGTTTTTGTTATATTTTCCTCAGGTTTTCTCAAAATGTGTCCTATCCACGCTCCAATGCCAGCGTCTTTTTTTTAACCTCTTGGTTCACTAGAATCTGTCTGCTTCTCTACATAATTCCTCATTTAGATTGGTTCATTGGTTGTGTCCGTAAGAGCGCTCGTATTGCTAGGCTAGTCGATTGGTGTCGTAAGGACTAGGGTAAGTGGTTCGAGTCCCGTGTTTGTCTATTTGTTTTATCGGAAGCTCTTAATACCTGTTCCTTGTTTATTTGTTGATCGTAATTCCTCATTTGTAACTCTATCATACCATCTCAGTCCCTCTATTCTGCGCAGACACCAGTTGATGAATGTTTGCAATTTATGCGATATTATTTTAGTCGTTCTCCATGTTTCTGACCCATACAGATTGTCGTTCTGCTAAAAATATATAATAACCAAAGGTTAACAACTCGTTTTGTAAGACAAGATTGTATATATTATAGTTACGTCCCTTAGACTAAAACATTTTTAAGTTTTTAGACTTTAAGAACGGTTTTAAAAGCGAAGAGGATCATCTTCATTGACAGCGTTTCCTATATAGCTCGGATTCACTCCACAGAAGTGGCACGCCACCAGTCGAGAGTATTGTTCAAAACACGAGCTCCGTAGCTCTAGCAACAACCCAAGGGGTTTCTGAAAGAAAATGAACATGTGAACAGAACATAACCAGTTAACCACAAAGATCTCTCAAGAAATGGATGTCAACAAGAAAAATGATAGTGAAAATTATATGACAATTCTAGCTGTCTTTCACAACGAACACGAAAATATCAGATTTAAATTCTTCTTCTTCAAACGCTCCATATCGACCACATGTTTACCACTCTTTGCGATTTATATGTGGTATGAGCCTGAGAGCAATTGTAAGCTGTGCTAGTTATGCGCCTACAAGTTATCCAATTTCTACGACGCTTTTTATTTACTAAGAAGCCCGTTACATCAGTCTCAACGTGTGACATGCCGTGTAGGTAACAGTGGTACTATTCTTTGCTCCTATTGTGGGCCAAGGCTAAAAGCTCTAAATGAATGTTAAATACCAACCATGAAAAATATGTCAATTATTCTGTGCACTAGAATATGTGCATTAGAAATATGTGCACTAGAAATATGTGCACTAGAAATATATGCATTATAATATGTGCATTAGAAATATGTGCATTAGAAATATGTGCATTAGAAATATGTGCATTAGAACTAGAATATGTGCACTAGAATATGTGCATTAGAATTAGAATATGTGCATTAGAAATATGTGCATTAGAAATAGGTGCACTAGAATATGTGCACTAGAATATGTGCATTAGAACTAGAATATGTGGACTAGAATATGTGCATTAGAAATACGTGCACTAGAATATAGGCACTAGAATATGTGCATTATAAATATGTGCACTAGAATATGTGCATTAGAACTATGTGCACTGGAAATATGTGCACTAGAATATGTGAATTAGAATATGAGCATTAGAAATATGTGCACTAGAATATGTGCACTAGAATATGTGCATTAGAATATATTCACTTGAATATGTGCATTAGAATATGTGCATTAGAATATGTGCATTAGAATATGTGCATTAGAATATATTCACTTGAATATGTGCATTAGAATATGTGCATTAGAATATGAGCATTAGAAATCTGTGCATTAGAAATCTGTGCCCCAGAATAGGTGCACTAGAAATCTGTGCACTATAAATGATTTCCAAAGCTAGTCGCATCTGGGCTCCAGCAAGGATTAAGGCAGCATCATTGTTTGACCATCCACCACCTGCTGTCTGAGCTGTGTGGCCTTCAGTTCGGACATAATCCTCATCACACTACCTGCTGTGAGGTTGAGCACATGATGCTTGCACACACCAGCCAGTCACATGTTGCATTAAGACCAGGACATTGTTCACGTGACCTTCACCTTCTTTGTACTTCAATTCAATTGCCCGCCTGCCCAACGTGTTCGTAGAGCGTTGAACGACGGGTGACAAACTCCCAGTGAGTGCGGTTCAATTCCGCGGGCTGGCAGAAACGCCACAGGTTCTCCAGATTTACGGTACTCGTGGCATCGAACGGAAGGGTTAGGATGTCCATGGCAAGGAGCCGAAGAGTTGAAAAGCTCAAGTGCTTCTGATCGGAAAACAAAATGAATTCAATTTATCACTTCGTTACGTCGTGACATCATATTTCTGTCCAACTAACTATATGTCTTGTATGTTATTCATATTTCTTTCCAACTAACTATATGTCTTGTATGTTATTCATATTTCTTTCCAACTAACTATATGTCTTGTATGTTAGTCATATTTCTTTCCAACTAACTATATGTCTTGTATGTTAGTCATGTTTCTGTCCAACTAACTATATGTCTTGTATGTTAGTCATATTTCTGTCCAACTAACTATATGTCTTGTATGTTAGTCATATTTCTGTCCAACTAACTATATGTCTTGTATGTTAGTCATATTTCTGTCCAACTAACTATATGTCTTGTATGTTAGTCATGTTTCTGTCCAACTAACTATATGTCTTGTATGTTAGTCATATTTCTGTCCAACTAACTATATGTTTTGTATGTTAGTCATATTTCTGTCCAACTAACTATATGTCTTGTATGTTAGTCATGTTTCTGTCCAACTAACTATATGTCTTGTATGTTAGTCAATTTCTTTCCAACTAACTATATGTCTTGTATGTTAGTCAATTTCTTTCCAACTAACTATATGCCTTGTATGTTAGTCATGTTTCTATCCAACTAACTATATGTCTTGTATGTTAGTCATATTTCTGTCCAACTAACTATATGTCTTGTATGTTAGTCATGTTTCTGTCCAACTAACTATATGTCTTGTATGTTAGTCAATTTCTTTCCAACTAACTATATGCCTTGTATGTTAGTCATATTTCTGTCCAACTAACTATATGTCTTGTATGTTAGTCATATTTCTGTCCAACTAACTATATGCCTTGTATGTTAGTCATATTTCTGTCCAACTAACTATATGTCTTGTATGTTAGTCATATTTCTGTCCAACTAACTATATGTCTAGTATGTTAGTCAATTTCTTTCCAACTAACTATATGCCTTGTATGTTAGTCATATTTCTGTCCAACTAACTATATGTCTTGTATGTTAGTCATATTTCTGTCCAACTAACTATATGTCTAGTATGTTAGTCAATTTCTTTCCAACTAACTATATGTCTTGTATGTTAGTCATATTTCTGTCCAACTAACTATATGTCTTGTATGTTAGTCATATTTCTGTCCAACTAACTATATGCCTTGTATGTTAGTCATATTTCTGTCCAACTAACTATATGTCTTGTATGTTAGTCATATTTCTGTCCAACTAACTATATGTCTAGTATGTTAGTCAATTTCTTTCCAACTAACTATATGTCTTGTATGTTAGTCATATTTCTGTCCAACTAACTATATGTCTTGTATGTTAGTTATATTTCTGTCCAACTAACTATATGTCTAGTATGTTAGTCATATTTCTGTCCAACTAACTATATGTCTTGTATGTTAGTTATATTTCTTTCCAACTAACTATATGTCTTGTATGTTAGTTATATTATTACTTGTTATCTTGTATGTTAGTTATATTATTACTTGTTATCTTGTATGTTAGTTATATTATTACTTGTTATGTTGTATGTTAGTTATATTATTACTTGTTATCTTGTATGTTAGTTATATTATTACTTGTTATCTGGTATGTTAGTTATATTATTACTTGTTATCTTGTATGTTAGTCATATTATTACTTGTTATCTTGTATGTTAGTTATATTATTACTTGTTATGTTGTATGTTAGTTATATTATTACTTGTTATCTTGTATGTTAGTCATATTATTACTTGTTATCTTGTATGTTAGTTATATTATTACTTGTTATCTCGTATGTTAGTCATATTATTACTTGTTATCTTGTATGTTAGTCATATTATTACTTGTTATCTTGTATGTTAGTTATATTATTACTTGTTATGTTGTATGTTAGTTATATTATTACTTGTTATCTTGTATGTTAGTCATATTATTACTTGTTATCTTGTATGTTAGTTATATTATTACTTGTTATCTCGTATGTTAGTTATATTATTACTTGTTATCTTGTATGTTAGTCATATTATTACTTGTTATCTTGTATGTTAGTTATATTATTACTTGTTATCTTGTATGTTAGTTATATTATTACTTGTTATCTTGTATGTTAGTTATATTATTACTTGTTATCTTATCTATCAAATCTACTGTTGGATGAGGACGCTAACATCGACGTTGAATCCGTCCGTGTGTTGACAGGGTTCACAAGGGGAGCAAAGAATAGTAACACTACTACCTACACGACATGTCGTAAGAACACTACTACCTACACGACATGTCGTAAGAACACTGCTACCTACACGACATGTCGTAAGAACACTACTACCTACACGACATGTCGTAAGAACACTACTACCTACACGACATGTCGTAAGAACACTACTACCTACACGACATGTCGTAAGAACACTACTACCTACACGGCATGTCGTAAGAACACTACTACCTACACGGCATGTCGTAAGAACACTACGACCTACACGACATGTCGTAAGAACACTACTACCTACACGACATGTCGTAAGAACACTACTACCTACACGACATGTCGTAAGAACACTACTACCTACACGACATGTCGTAAGAACACTACTACCTACACGGCATGTCGTAAGAACACTACTACCTACACGACATGTCGTAAGAACACTACTACCTACACGACATGTCATAAGAACACTACTACCTACACGACATGTCGTAAGAACACTGCTACCTACACGACATGTCGTAAGAACACTACTACCTACACGACATGTCGTAAGAACACTACTACCTACACGACATGTCGTAAGAACACTACTACCTACACGACATGTCGTAAGAACACTACTACCTACACGACATGTCGTAAGAACACTACTACCTACACGACATGTCGTAAGAACACTACTACCTACACGACATGTCGTAAGAACACTACTACCTACACGACATGTCGTAAGAACACTACTACCTACACGACATGTCGTAAGAACACTACTACCTACACGACATGTCGTAAGAACACTACTACCTACACGACATGTCGTAAGAACACTACTACCTACACGACATGTCGTAAGAACACTACTACCTACACGACATGTCGTAAGAACACTGCTACCTACACGACATGTCGTAAGAACACTCTACTACTCTGACCACAGACATGTCGTAAGAACACTACTACCTACACGACATGTCGTAAGAACACTACTACCTACACGACATGTCGTAAGAACACTACTACCTACACGACATGTCGTAAGAACACTACTACCTACACGACATGTCGTAAGAACACTACTACCTACACGACATGTCGTAAGAACACTACTACCTACACGACATGTCGTAAGAACACTGCTACCTACACGACATGTCGTAAGAACACTACTACCTACACGACATGTCGTAAGAACACTGCTACCTACACGACATGTCGTAAGAACACTACTACCTACACGACATGTCGTAAGAACACTACTACCTACACGACATGTCGTAAGAACACTACTACCTACACGGCATGTCGTAAGAACACTACTACCTACACGACATGTCGTAAGAACACTACTACCTACACGACATGTCGTAAGAACACTACTACCTACACGACATGTCGTAAGAACACTACTACCTACACGACATGTCGTAAGAACACTACTACCTACACGACATGTCGTAAGAACACTACTACCTACACGACATGTCGTAAGAACACTGCTACCTACACGACATGTCGTAAGAACACTACTACCTACACGACATGTCGTAAGAACACTGCTACCTACACGACATGTCGTAAGAACACTACTACCTACACGACATGTCGTAAGAACACTACTACCTACACGACATGTCGTAAGACACTACTAACCCTACAGAAAAATGTCGCAGAAACACTACTACCTACACTGGCAAATCGTAAAATCGCCTGAGAGTCAATAGCGGGTGGAACAAGTCTAGTCAATAAAAACAAGTCGCAGAAATCAGATTCGAGCGATTTAAATTGGCACAACTGTAGAAGCTTAGCTAAGACACATAGAAATCATGCATGGAGTTAACAAGTTGTCGAATATAAGCGTTCGAAGAAGAAGAAGAAGTCGTCGAATCAATAGCGATTTACAAGTTTGGAAGTAACACGTTGTAGAAGTATAACTTGAGAAACAGAGAGAGAAATATGTTTGGAAGTAACACGTTGTAGAAGTATAACTTGAGAAACAGAGAGAGAAATATGTTTGGAAGTAACACGTTGTAGAAGTATAACTTGAGGAACAGAGAGAGAAATATGTTTGGAAGTAACACGTTGTAGAAGTATAACTTGAGAAACAGAGAGAGAAATATGTTTGGAAGTAACACGTTCTAGAAGTATAACTTGAGAAACAGAGAGAGAAATATGTTTGGAAGTAACACGTTGTAGAAGTATAACTTAAGGAACAGAGAGAGAAATATGTTTGGAAGTAACACGTTGTAGAAGTATAACTTGAGGAACAGAGAGAGAAATGTGTTTGGAAGTAACACGTTCTAGAAGTATAACTTAAGGAACAGAGAGAGAAATATGTTTGGAAGTAACACGTTGTAGAAGTATAACTTAAGGAACAGAGAGAGAAATATGTTTGGAAGTAACACGTTGTAGAAGTATAACTTGAGGAACAGAAAGAGAGAAATATGTTTGGAAGTAACACGTTGTAGAAGTATAACTTGAGGAACAGAGAGAGAAATATGTTTGGAAGTAACACGTTGTAGAAGTATAACTTGAGGAACAGAAAGAGAGAAATATGTTTGGAAGTAACACGTTCTAGAAGTATAACTTAAGGAACAGAAAGAGAGAAATATGTTTGGAAGTAACACGTTGTAGAAGTATAACTTAAGGAACAGAAAGAGAGAAATATGTTTGGAAGTAACACGTTGTAGAAGTATAACTTGAGGAACAGAGAGAAATATGTTTGGAAGTAACACGTTGTAGAAGTATAACTTGAGGAACAGAGAGAGAAATATGTTTGGAAGTAACACGTTGTAGAAGTATAACTTGAGGAACAGAGAGAGAAATATGTTTGGAAGTAACACGTTGTAGAAGTATAACTTGAGGAACAGAAAGAGAGAAATATGTTTGGAAGTAACACGTTGTAGAAGTATAACTTGAGGAACAGAAAGAGAAATATGTTTGGAAGTAACACGTTGTAGAAGTATAACTTGAGGAACAGAAAGAGAAATATGTTTGGAAGTAACACGTTGTAGAAGTATAACTTGAGGAACAGAGAGAGAAATATGTTTGGAAGTAACACGTTGTAGAAGTATAACTTGAGGAACAGAGAGAGAAATATGTTTGGAAGTAACACGTTGTAGAAGTATAACTTGAGGAACAGAAAGAGAGAAATATGTTTGGAAGTAACACGTTGTAGAAGTATAACTTGAGGAACAGAAAGAGAGAAATATGTTTGGAAGTAACACGTTCTAGAAGTATAACTTAAGGAACAGAGAGAGAAATATGTTTGGAAGTAACACGTTGTAGAAGTATATCTTGAGGAACAGAGAGAAATATGTTTGGAAGTAACACGTTGTAGAAGTATAACTTGAGGAACAGAGAGAGAAATATGTTTGGAAGTAACACGTTGTAGAAGTATAACTTGAGGAACAGAAAGAGAGAAATATGTTTGGAAGTAACACGTTGTAGAAGTATAACTTGAGGAACAGAAAGAGAAATATGTTTGGAAGTAACACGTTGTAGAAGTATAACTTGCGGAACAGAAAGAGAGAAATATGTTTGGAAGTAACACGTTGTAGAAGTATAACTTGAGGAACAGAAAGAGAAATATGTTTGGAAGTAACACGTTGTAGAAGTATAACTTGAGGAACAGAGAGAGAAATATGTTTGGAAGTAACACGTTGTAGAAGTATAACTTGAGGAACAGAGAGAGAAATATGTTTGGAAGTAACACGTTGTAGAAGTATAACTTGAGGAACAGAGAGAGAAATATGTTTGGAAGTAACACGTTGTAGAAGTATAACTAGAGGAACAGAGAGAGAAATGTGTTTGGAAGTAACACGTTGTAGAAGTATAACTTGAGGAACAGAGAGAGAAATATGTTTGGAAGTAACACGTTGTAGAAGTATAACTTGAGGAACAGAGAGAGAAATGTGTTTGGAAGTAACACGTTGTAGAAGTATAACTTGAGGAACAGAGAGAAATATGTTTGGAAGTAACACGTTGTAGAAGTATAACTTGAGGAACAGAGAGAGAAATATGTTTGGAAGTAACACGTTGTAGAAGTATAACTTGAGGAACAGAAAGAGAGAAATATGTTTGGAAGTAACACGTTGTAGAAGTATAACTTAAGGAACAGAAAGAGAGAAATATGTTTGGAAGTAACACGTTGTAGAAGTATAACTTGAGGAACAGAGAGAAATATGTTTGGAAGTAACACGTTGTAGAAGTATAACTTGAGAAACAGAGAGAGAAATATGTTTGGAAGTAACACGTTCTAGAAGTATAACTTGAGGAACAGAAAGAGAAATGTGTTTGGAAGTAACACGTTGTAGAAGTATAACTTGAGGAACAGAGAGAGAAATTTGTTTGGAAGTAACACGTTGTAGAAGCTATAACTTAGGAGAACAGAGAGAGAAATATGTTTGGAAGTAACACGTTGTAGAAGTATAACTTGAGGAACAGAAAGAGAGAAATGTGTTTGGAAGTAACACGTTGTAGAAGTATAACTTGAGGAACAGAAAGAGAAATATGTTTGGAAGTAACACGTTGTAGAAGTATAACTTGAGGAACAGAGAGAGAAATATGTTTGGAAGTAACACGTTCTAGAAGTATAACTTAAGGAACAGAGAGAGAAATGTGTTTGGAAGTAACACGTTGTAGAAGTATAACTTGAGGAACAGAGAGAGAGAAATGTGTTTGGAAGTAACACGTTGTAGAAGTATAACTTGAGGAACAGAGAGAGAAATGTGTTTGGAAGTAACACGTTGTAGAAGTATAACTTGAGGAACAGAGAGAGAAATATGTTTGGAAGTAACACGTTGTAGAAGTATAACTTGAGGAACAGAGAGAGAAATGTGTTTGGAAGTAACACGTTGTAGAAGTATATCTTGAGGAACAGAGAGAGAAATATGTTTGGAAGTAACACGTTGTAGAAGTATAACTTGAGGAACAGAGAGAGAAATATGTTTGGAAGTAACACGTTGTAGAAGTATAACTTGAGGAACAGAGAGAGAAATATGTTTGGAAGTAACACGTTGTAGAAGTATAACTTGAGGAACAGAAAGAGAAATATGTTTGGAAGTAACACGTTGTAGAAGTATAACTTGAGGAACAGAAAGAGAAATATGTTTGGAAGTAACACGTTGTAGAAGTATAACTTGAGGAACAGAAAGAGAGAAATATGTTTGGAAGTAACACGTTGTAGAAGTATAACTTGAGGAACAGAGAGAGAAATATGTTTGGAAGTAACACGTTGTAGAAGTATAACTTGAGGAACAGAGAGAGAAATATGTTTGGAAGTAACACGTTCTAGAAGTATAACTTGAGGAACAGAAAGAGAAATGTGTTTGGAAGTAACACGTTGTAGAAGTATAACTTGAGGAACAGAAAGAGAGAAATATGTTTGGAAGTAACACGTTGTAGAAGTATAACTTGAGGAACAGAAAGAGAGAAATATGTTTGGAAGTAACACGTTGTAGAAGTATAACTAGAGGAACAGAGAGAGAAATGTGTTTGGAAGTAACACGTTGTAGAAGTATAACTTGAGGAACAGAAAGAGAAATGTGTTTGGAAGTAACACGTTGTAGAAGTATAACTTGAGGAACAGAGAGAGAAATGTGTTTGGAAGTAACACGTTGTAGAAGTATAACTTGAGGAACAGAGAGAGAAATATGTTTGGAAGTAACACGTTGTAGAAGTATAACTTGAGGAACAGAGAGAGAAATATGTTTGGAAGTAACACGTTGTAGAAGTATAACTTGAGGAACAGAGAGAGAAATGTGTTTGGAAGTAACACGTTCTAGAAGTATAACTTGAGGAACAGAGAGAGAGAAATATGTTTGGAAGTAACACGTTGTAGAAGTATAACTTGAGGAACAGAGAGAGAAATATGTTTGGAAGTAACACGTTGTAGAAGTATAACTTGAGGAACAGAGAGAAATATGTTTGGAAGTAACACGTTGTAGAAGTATAACTTGAGGAACAGAAGAGAAATTGTTTGGAAGTAACACGTTGTAGAAGTATAACTTGAGGAACAGAGAGAGAAATATGTT
This sequence comes from Arion vulgaris, assembly GCA_020796225.1. NCBI lineage: Eukaryota > Metazoa > Mollusca > Gastropoda > Stylommatophora > Arionidae > Arion > Arion vulgaris. Next base: position 16,843 of record JADZMA010001184.1, read on the forward strand.
TGGAAGTAACACGTTGTAGAAGTATAACTTAAGGAACAGAGAGAGAAATATGTTTGGAAGTAACACGTTGTAGTAGAAGTGATAACTTGAGGAACAGAGAGAGAAATATGTTTGGAAGTAACACGTTGTAGAAGTATAACTTGAGGAACAGAAAGAGAAATATGTTTGGAAGTAACACGTTGTAGAAGTATAACTTGAGGAACAGAGAGAGAAATATGTTTGGAAGTAACACGTTGTAGAAGTATAACTTGAGGAACAGGAGAGAAATTGTTTGGAAGTAACACGTTGTAGAAGTATAACTTGAGGAACAGAGAGAGAAATATGTTTGGAAGTAACACGTTGTAGAAGTATAACTTGAGGAACAGAGAGAAATATGTTTGGAAGTAACACGTTGTAGAAGTATAACTTGAGGAACAGAGAGAGAAATATGTTTGGAAGTAACACGTTCTAGAAGTATAACTTGAGGAACAGAGAGAGAAATGTGTTTGGAAGTAACACGTTGTAGAAGTATAACTTGAGGAACAGAGAGAGAAATATGTTTGGAAGTAACACGTTGTAGAAGTATAACTTGAGGAACAGAGAGAGAAATATGTTTGGAAGTAACACGTTGTAGAAGTATAACTTAAGGAACAGAGAGAGAAATATGTTTGGAAGTAACACGTTGTAGAAGTATAACTTGAGGAACAGAGAGAAATATGTTTGGAAGTAACACGTTGTAGAAGTATAACTTGAGAAACTGAGAGAGAAATATGTTTGGAAGTAACACGTTGTAGAAGTATAACTTGAGGAACAGAGAGAGAAATATGTTTGGAAGTAACACGTTGTAGAAGTATAACTTGAGGAACAGAGAGAGAAATATGTTTGGAAGTAACACGTTGTAGAAGTATAACTTGAGGAACAGAGAGAGAAATATGTTTGGAAGTAACACGTTGTAGAAGTATAACTTAAGGAACAGAGAGAGAAATATGTTTGGAAGAAACACGTTGTAGAAGTATAACTTGAGGAACAGAGAGAGAAATATGTTTGGAAGTAACACGTTGTAGAAGTATAACTTGAGGAACAGAGAGAGAAATATGTTTGGAAGTAACACGTTGTAGAAGTATAACTTGAGGAACAGAGAGAGAAATATGTTTGTAAGTAACACGTTGTAGAAGTATAACTTGAGGAACAGAGAGAGAAATATGTTTGGAAGTAACACGTTGTAGAAGTATAACTTGAGGAACAGAGAGAAATATGTTTGGAAGTAACACGTTGTAGAAGTATAACTTGAGGAACAGAGAGAGAAATGTGTTTGGAAGTAACACGTTGTAGAAGTATAACTTGAGGAACAGAGAGAGAAATATGTTTGGAAGTAACACGTTGTAGAAGTATAACTTGAGGAACAGAGAGAAAATGTGTTTGGAAGTAACACGTTGTAGAAGTATAACTTGAGGAACAGAGAGAAATATGTTTGGAAGTAACACGTTGTAGAAGTATAACTTGAGAAACAGAGAGAGAAATATGTTTGGAAGTAACACGTTGTAGAAGTATAACTTGAGGAACAGAGAGAGAAATATGTTTGTAAGTAACACGTTGTAGAAGTATAACTTGAGAAACAGGAGAGAAATGTTTGGAAGTAACACGTTGTAGAAGTATAACTTGAGGAACAGAGAGAGAAATATGTTTGGAAGTAACACGTTGTAGAAGTATAACTTGAGGAACAGAGAGAAATATGTTTGGAAGTAACACGTTGTAGAAGTATAACTTGAGGAACAGAGAGAGAAATATGTTTGGAAGTAACACGTTGTAGAAATATAACTTGAGGAACAGAGAGAGAGAAATATGTTTGGAAGTAACACGTTGTAGAAGTATAACTTGAGGAACAGAAAGAGAAATATGTTTGGAAGTAACACGTTGTAGAAGTATAACTTGAGGAACAGAGAGAGAAATATGTTTGGAAGTAACACGTTGTAGAAGTATAACTTGAGGAACAGAGAGAGAAATATGTTTGGAAGTAACACGTTCTAGAAGTATAACTTAAGGAACAGAAAGAGAGAAATATGTTTGGAAGTAACACGTTGTAGAAGTATAACTTGAGGAACAGAGAGAGAAATATGTTTGGAAGTAACACGTTGTAGAAGTATAACTTGAGGAACAGAGAGAGAAATATGTTTGGAAGTAACACGTTGTAGAAGTATAACTTGAGGAACAGAGAGAAATATGTTTGGAAGTAACACGTTGTAGAAGTATAACTTGAGGAACAGAGAGAGAAATGTGTTTGGAAGTAACACGTTGTAGAAGTATAACTTGAGGAACAGAGAGAGAAATATGTTTGGAAGTAACACGTTGTAGAAGTATAACTTGAGGAACAGAGAGAGATATGTTTGGAAGTAACACGTTGTAGAAGTATAACTTGAGGAACAGAGAGAGAAATATGTTTGGAAGTAACACGTTGTAGAAGTATAACTTGAGGAACAGAGAGAGAAATATGTTTGGAAGTAACACGTTGTAGAAGTATAACTAGAGGAACAGAGAGAGAAATATGTTTGGAAGTAACACGTTGTAGAAGTATAACTTGAGGAACAGAGAGAGAAATGTGTTTGGAAGTAACACGTTGTAGAAGTATAACTTGAGGAACAGAAAGAGAGAAATATGTTTGGAAGTAACACGTTGTAGAAGTATAACTTGAGGAACAGAGAGAGAAATATGTTTGGAAGTAACACGTTGTAGAAGTATAACTAGAGGAACAGAGAGAGAAATATGTTTGGAAGTAACACGTTGTAGAAGTATAACTTGAGGAACAGAGAGAGAAATATGTTTGGAAGTAACACGTTCTAGAAGTATAACTTGAGGAACAGAAAGAGAGAAATATGTTTGGAAGTAACACGTTGTAGAAGTATAACTTGAGGAACAGAGAGAGAAATATGTTTGGAAGTAACACGTTGTAGAAGTATAACTAGAGGAACAGAGAGAGAAATATGTTTGGAAGTAACACGTTGTAGAAGTATAACTTGAGGAACAGAGAGAGAAATATGTTTGGAAGTAACACGTTGTAGAAGTATAACTTGAGGAACAGAGAGAGAAATATGTTTGGAAGTAACACGTTGTAGAAGTATAACTTGAGGAACAGAGAGAGAAATGTGTTTGGAAGTAACACGTTGTAGAAGTATAACTTGAGGAACAGAGAGAGAAATGTGTTTGGAAGTAACACGTTGTAGAAGTATAACTTGAGGAACAGAAAGAGAAATATGTTTGGAAGTAACACGTTGTAGAAGTATAACTTGAGGAACAGAGAGAGAAATATGTTTGGAAGTAACACGTTGTAGAAGTATAACTTGAGGAACAGAGAGAAATATGTTTGGAAGTAACACGTTGTAGAAGTATAACTTGAGGAACAGAGAGAGAAATATGTTTGGAAGTAACACGTTGTAGAAGTATAACTTGAGGAACAGAGAGAGAAATGTGTTTGGAAGTAACACGTTGTAGAAGTATAACTTGAGGAACAGAGAGAGAAATATGTTTGGAAGTAACACGTTGTAGAAGTATAACTTGAGGAACAGAGAGAGAAATATGTTTGGAAGTAACACGTTCTAGAAGTATATCTTGAGGAACAGAGAGAGAAATATGTTTGGAAGTAACACGTTGTAGAAGTATAACTTAAGGAACAGAAAGAGAGAAATATGTTTGGAAGTAACACGTTGTAGAAGTATATCTTGAGGAACAGAGAGAGAAATATGTTTGGAAGTAACACGTTGTAGAAGTATAACTTGAGGAACAGAAAGAGAGAAATATGTTTGGAAGTAACACGTTGTAGAAGTATAACTTGAGGAACAGAGAGAAATATGTTTGGAAGTAACACGTTGTAGAAGTATAACTTGAGGAACAGAGAGAGAAATGTGTTTGGAAGTAACACGTTGTAGAAGTATAACTTGAGGAACAGAGAGAAATATGTTTGGAAGTAACACGTTGTAGAAGTATAACTAGAGGAACAGAGAGAGAAATATGTTTGGAAGTAACACGTTCTAGAAGTATATCTTGAGGAACAGAGAGAGAGAAATATGTTTGGAAGTAACACGTTGTAGAAGTATAACTTAAGGAACAGAAAGAGAGAAATATGTTTGGAAGTAACACGTTGTAGAAGTATATCTTGAGGAACAGAGAGAAATATGTTTGGAAGTAACACGTTGTAGAAGTATAACTTGAGGAACAGAAAGAGAGAAATATGTTTGGAAGTAACACGTTGTAGAAGTATAACTAGAGGAACAGAGAGAGAAATATGTTTGGAAGTAACACGTTCTAGAAGTATATCTTGAGGAACAGAGAGAGAAATATGTTTGGAAGTAACACGTTGTAGAAGTATAACTTAAGGAACAGAAAGAGAGAAATATGTTTGGAAGTAACACGTTGTAGAAGTATATCTTGAGGAACAGAGAGAGAAATATGTTTGGAAGTAACACGTTGTAGAAGTATAACTTGAGGAACAGAAAGAGAGAAATATGTTTGGAAGTAACACGTTGTAGAAGTATATCTTGAGGAACAGAGAGAGAAATATGTTTGGAAGTAACACGTTGTAGAAGTATAACTTGAGGAACAGAGAGAGAAATATGTTTGGAAGTAACACGTTGTAGAAGTATAACTTGAGGAACAGAGAGAGAGAAATATGTTTGGAAGTAACACGTTGTAGAAGTATAACTTGAGGAACAGAGAGAGAAATATGTTTGGAAGTAACACGTTGTAGAAGTATAACTTGAGGAACAGAGAGAGAAATATGTTTGGAAGTAACACGTTGTAGAAGTATAACTTGAGGAACAGAGAGAAATATGTTTGGAAGTAACACGTTCTAGAAGTATATCTTGAGGAACAGAGAGAGAAATGTGTTTGGAAGTAACACGTTGTAGAAGTATATCTTGAGGAACAGAGAGAGAAATATGTTTGGAAGTAACACGTTGTAGAAGTATAACTTGAGGAACAGAGAGAGAAATATGTTTGGAAGTAACACGTTGTAGAAGTATAACTTGAGGAACAGAGAGAGAAATATGTTTGGAAGTAACACGTTGTAGAAGTATAACTTGAGGAACAGAAAGAGAGAAATATGTTTGGAAGTAACACGTTGTAGAAGTATAACTTGAGGAACAGAGAGAGAAATGTGTTTGGAAGTAACACGTTGTAGAAGTATAACTTGAGGAACAGAAAGAGAAATATGTTTGGAAGTAACACGTTGTAGAAGTATAACTTGAGGAACAGAGAGAGAAATGTGTTTGGAAGTAACACGTTGTAGAAGTATAACTTGAGGAACAGAGAGAGAAATATGTTTGGAAGTAACACGTTGTAGAAGTATAACTTGAGGAACAGAAAGAGAGAAATATGTTTGGAAGTAACACGTTGTAGAAGTATAACTTGAGGAACAGAAAGAGAAATGTGTTTAACCAGAGAACCACAGAAAACCTTCAGTATGCATACTCTTCGACATCTGTTGGTGGAGACTGAGCACCTATGGTTCTGCCCAGAGTGCTGTAACGGCAGTTCATTAACCAATAACCAATAACTCTATCGGAAAGCACCAAAGAGGGAAACTGGTTGACACTTCATCAGATTAAGTTGTAGAAAGGTTTTACCAAATATTAAAGATTCACGTTTCTCTATCTGTCACGATAGTAGTCTATTATAGTCTCAAATGTGATGTGGATTTGTCCTTATCTCTTGTACCAATTAAAAACCGTTTGAAATAAACATAGAATCCTCAATGTTGTTTATTTCATGATTTTGTCAATTTGGTATTCTTCACGTCATATTAACTCATTGTTAACATCTGACCACTTTGTGTGACAGATAATAGTAGCCAAAAGTTACTCAAAGTTACATTGTGGTTAACATTTTATGTCCTGAAACTGTAGTGTATACAATCATGTTTATGTCGGTGCGACTTTTAAGAATTATTATAAGTTTCCAATCTCTTCTTATAAAGAAAGATCACAACGGCAGTGCAGAAGCTCCGTAGCACCGGCAAGTGGCAAGATGTAATTTCGAAATTGGTAAAATTGTATTTCATTATTTATTTGTTCATGATATTTGTACGGGCAGCAGTTCTCCTGCCAACTCTCAACAGTTTTAGCTGCAAATGTTTTCTTCTTTCGTGATCAGTTTGAACATGAGTCCTATACCTTATCGTCTCTCTCTCTCTCTGCTAGGGCTAGGAACTCGATCTCACCTACATTGCAAGCATGGATCATTGGAAAATAGCGTGATTGCTCCACGTGAGAAACAAACATAGAACCTTTGAATCGAGAAGCGAGTGTCTTACCTCCACACCGCAGACACCACTAACTTGCAAGAGTAACGCAAATTCACCTTCCATATTGCGACTAATACAGTAGAAGGAGATGGGGAAGGGCGGAGACGGTTCTTTGTGATGAAGTGTTTAAAAATCTGGAACACTTTCTTCGGTTCATCAGTATCATTTTTTAATTTAAATCTAGAGATCCCATAGAATTTTTGCCGGGATTACAAAGTATGTGATTTATGCAATACTATCGGCAGGGGCGTACCATTTCTGTAGAAAGTCTTCTTCTTCAAACGCTCCATATCGACCACTTGTTAAACCACTCTCTGTGATTTATACGTTATCTGAGCCTAGGAGCGATTGTACGCATAACTGGCCAGCACATCCGATTTCTGCGACGCTTTTTATTTACTATGATAGTTTTGCTAGGTTCCTACCCCAGTCGCCTCTAACGACATGCCTTGCAGGTTGCGGTGTTACTATTCTTTGCTTCCTTGCGTGCCCCGGTACTAGAGAGTGACCGAGTCATATTGGAAAGCATGTACATTGAAATCAATTTTTCCACTTTAGACCTCTGTTCTAGATGAAAATGTAATCTCCCCACGACTCTTCACTGTAGAAGAAACATCTCCCACGACTCTTCACTGTATAAGAAACATCTCCCACGACTCTTCACTGTATAAGAAACAATATAAGATAGTATATCTGATTATAATTCCGTGCACAACTGAGCTATACGGTTCGCTCCCTCTTGGTACCATTGGGATATTTTGTCAGAGATCCCTGATCTCAGTGTACGTGAGATGGGGTTCCTAGTTCTATCGGAGATGGACGATAAAAGTTAAGTCCTGTGTTCAAGTTGAGCAAGTAAAGGTGTCTCTATGGCGTAGAGGTTAGGTGATCGTCTCTCGTGTCAAAGGTACCAGGTTCGCTCCTTCGTGGAGCCATCTGGATATTTTTTCAGA